>JAQFYP010000330.1:0-25707 GCA_034694865.1 Bilobella braunerae | reverse complement strand
GACGGTGAGGGGTTAAGGGTGACGGTAAAGGGGTTAAGGGTGACGGTAAAGGGGTTAAGGGCCCTTGTAACCCTTCAAAATTTGTGTGTGGTAAAGCTCTTCTACAATGGCTGAAAACAGGAAAGTATTGAGCCACCTCGGCTCCACCAATTGCATTGACGCAAACATTGCGCGGCAGTCTTGTTGATTCGCTCGCTTTATAAAAGTGGTTTTCATAGCTTGTTCTGTAAGAGTTGTTCCTTGGGTGTCGTGAATAAGTTGTTCCTTGGGTGTCGTGGATAAGTTGTTCCTTGGGTGTCGTGGATAAGTTGTTCCTTGGGTGTCGTGAATAAGTTGTTCCTTGGGTGTTGTGAATAAGTTGTTCCTTGGGTGTCGTGGATAAGTTGTTCTTTGGGTGTCGTGAATAAGTTGTTTCTTGGGTGTCGTGAATAATGGGCAAGCAGTGTATTTGTGTTCTATTGTTGCATGTTTTGCTGCAACAAGTTTTTGCAGACGACTTTATCTTAAATTTGAGGAACTGCTCAAATTTTCTAAGCAAGGAATTGATCGATTCGTCGGAGTGGCTTGATGGGGCAGTGCAAGATCAGTTTTGGATGTCATCGAAGCATAGATGCGGATCTTTTGTAAGTTGTTGGGTCAACATTTGACCATTAAAAAATACGGTTAAGGGTTTACGGAGCTCTGCACAGAGAGTAAAAATACTAATAGATGGAATTAGCAACTACAAATATGCCTTGTTTCAACAATCGATTCTTTAGTGTTGTGCTGACGCTCAGGGTAGAAAATAAAAGGGTTACAAAGACAAATTACTAAGACAAGTTGAGAAACTCACATCTGCACACAAATTTTAACATGCTTGTTCAATTTTCCTGTTACATTACTCTGGCGTATTGACAATGTGAGTGTCAATGGGATTTTTGTTACTTTGATACGGTTGATTTGTTGAGTATTCGTCACGTAATACTGAGGCAAATAGCATCTTGTGTTTCAGTCTATGCCTCTTTTGAAACCAATTTTTTTCACACTGGCCTCTCCACTGTATCTTCCCTTGTCAAAGAACGGCCTCTCAATTTCCATATGACTTCTTTGTAAACATGTCACGTCCAACTTTACCTAAAGTACTTGCGTATGCAACCTACACTCGATTAAATATGAACCCGAATTGACTTACCGTCACCTGAACTGGTCACTGGTCCCGTGACCTTCAAATTCCGTTTGGCCCTAGTTGCCGGCCCTAGTTGTCTCTTGCTGGCCACACCTGTAAATGTGTACCTACTTCACCGCTGGTGGTCAGAGACGCATATTCCACAGTCCCTAAAAAACAGGCGTAGCTAAAGCCCAGCACAAACCGTCTCAGTTCAAACTGCGAATCTGTCGCAACACAAGCTGCGAATTTGTCGCAGATTAAGCCACGACCACGTTATACCCATTGTAACATCCTCAGTCGCAGTCGACCATACAGCACTTGCTGCAGTATGTCACTTTCCAAGCCGCAGTTTAGGTCACAACGCCGTCTCACTTGTAGATGCGGAATCCGCCAGCATGACCCTGACACAATTCCCAGCCACATCTCGACATTGACGTCACTTCTGCTGTAAACCGCGCAAGTTCTGCTTATCGACGTAAGATCTGGTCGACTAGCCCCTTATATTGAATTAATTAGGTTAATTAGAGTAAAGTTAGTGTGTTTTGTGTTAGGTGTGTTTTAAGTATATTTCAACGTTGGCCGGGTTACCAAATTTGCGCCCAGAGATTTGACCACGGCCCCCGATGATGACAACTCCTATCAATGATTCTAAACCCCACCAAATAAAAACAAACCCACCGATATCTACAACCCAAAGTCATCACATCCCGCCAGTCCCCAACCCACCCCTCCACCTTGTGTGACACCTCCACTTTCCTCCCCAAGCCACATCTGCAAAGCGTAACGGGTCGGTACGGCGGCCGTCATAGATCTGTGGCGGTGCTCACCATTTTCCCCCTAGGTACTTTTAAATAACCTTTAAACTTTAAGTAACTGTAACAATGGACCATTACACCAAGGAACAAGCCGATCCTGACCAACGTTTCATAAGTTGTTGAAACAACATCTTTAACGACGTTTACCGGCAGCGGCTGAGTCCCACGCATGCGTGATGTACAACTCATTGTAGATGGATAAACCAAATTTTCCTTATAGAGTTGTGCATGTAGAATGAGCGATCTAGAGTTAGTGTTAATTGAGTTGAGAGAAAATGAGAACTTTATGCAGTAATGGGAGGAAGGGTAAAGGTCAGGGGTCAACGGGGAAGGGAACTTTAAGGGACTAGGGGGACTGGGGAAAACCTGTATGCAAAGGCCAAGTGCCTACCTGAACTCCAGATCCCAAATGAAAGGTCAAAGGTCACGGTGGTGTAACGACAGGACCCGTGGGCCACTACTTTTATTTAGCAATTGAGACACAAATCAAGAAGATGAAAATGCTGGATGTGACGAGGGAGTGACGACGGTCCTTCCTCGTTGCCTCCAGAAATGTGTCTCCCCAGAGTCCAGAGCAAATGACGGGAGGTAAGGGAATTTGGGTAGTGTGCAGAGGGGACGTGGAATATAAGGCGAGGTTGCTTGGTTGGCGCGACGTAGCTCCTCCTCTTCTAGGGTGTCCGGTGAGCCAAAGGGAGTCCTGGGCACACTAGAAGGGGAAAGGGGAGGCTAAGGGGATAAGGGTAACGGTGAGGTGTTAAGGGCCCTTGTAACCCTTCAGCAGATTCTGTCTCTTCACACGCTAATCTCCACAAGGAAAATTCCGTTTCTCCATCTACAATAAGAGCTCTGCCGGTGATAATTGGTCAGTGTTGTATAATATGCTGTGTAAACGACTTATAATGGTTGTTAATATCCGCGTGTTCCTTGGTGTAATGCTTCATTGTAAGCTTCACTTGCTCTCAAAACCCTTTCACACCTCGTCCTTACACCGCAAGTCACCGTTGGGCCTTCGCACCCGCCAGGAGCCTTTGCCAGCTAGTGAACGCTGGCCCTTTGTGCATAAGCACCATAGTTGTATTGTAATTGAAAAGTGCCCCATAAAAGGCTCGTCATTGGAAACCACTACAGGAAGGCCTCGTAGCGTATCTTGCATTCATTTACGTGTATTATGTCCAACTATTGTAGGCCAAGTGGTTAGGGCCTTGAGTTCTAGCCATGGACGGACACGGGGTTGAGTCCCAGTGTCGCCAATATGGAAGTTTTTTTTCCCGAAAGGTTTCCCACTTCCCTTGCGCGAATGAAGTATTGAAGCCCAAAACCCGTAGTTCGGGGGGTTAGGACCCTTGTCCTAACTTGGGTAAGTGAGTAACACAGAAAAAGCGGTGGTGTGGTAGTGGTGAGTGGACGCTTCGACAGTTTCGGTTGTGGAGGATGGGCTTGGGCCGGTATGCGAAAAACAAGGTTCAGCCTCTGCCTCATTAAAAGTGTCACTTTTTTCAAACGGTTCTCGCTTTTTTCCATTTATTTTTTGTAGCGGCTCATACCGGTACAGCTAATGCTGCAGGCAAAATGCTTTTGAAAATTATACAGTTTCGACATTAAAGATCTTGACTTAATCATCAACACAGTCTTATAAGCTTAATGCCGAAAAGTTGAACATTTCTTGCATATTGTAATTGCAATTGCATTGACAATTTGACATTAATATTGACATTGGCGTTCACTTGCATTGCCAATTAAATGCACCCTGAAAATTGTACAGTTTTGACAATAAAAATCCTGCTATAATATTCAATGCTCTCTTATCAAGGAAGGCTTAAGCATTTTTGGCATATACTGATTGCAATACAGTGCATTGCCATTTAAATGTATGCTTTAAGTATATCTCTTGTGCTTAGTTGTCATCCGTTGAAATAATTTCTGTTTCGCCCACAGGCAAGATACGTAGCCAAAGCGTTCAGACCAATGGCTGACTCGATTCAGCAAACCGAAGCGCATGTACAACCAATGGGAACAGTATTGTTCTTGTACTCGGACATGGATTACAAAAAAGATTTTGCAAAATTTTTAAAAACTGAACTGGACAAGTTATTGGGAAAGAGTATCAAACCGGTAAGAATGTTAATTTTCGTTGATTTGAAACCGTTGGACGCTTTTATGCGTAAATCGTTTCGCCCGTCCGTCCGAACCCGATTTAAATATGCCATTTTATGGTTAAATCAGTTTCGCACAGTTTACTTGAAACTAGACGCGTTTGAATTTAACATCAGACGTAAACTGGAATGCAGTTCATGGGCCTACTTAATACGGAAATTTGGTTTTTTACATGATGTGGTCAAACTAAGTTGGTCATACTTCTTGTAGTTCAAGAAGAATGAAATTTACGGAGTTTCCATAGATGGTGCAATGAAGACTGACAAATTTGGGAGTTCCTTGGGAAATATTGCTGTTATTGCGATTGCCACATGTAAAACTTTTAGTGCCACCAATATGTCAAACAATAACAATGCATTCAAACCGTAACATATTTTTATTTGCAGCAAGGCAATGGAGATTTGTACAAAAGGTTTTTAGTATATACCAAGACATGAAATTCAGCGTTCCGGTAAGACAACTTTCTAAATTAAAGTCAATGGTTGAGGTACTCCTCGTCATGTGATACTGCCATTCTCTATTAACATGCAGGCAATAAAGCCTAAAAATTATCTAAGGCCTAAAAATTATCTAAGGGATAAAATTATCTAAGGCCTAAAAATTATCTAAGGCCGAAACATTATCTTACGCCTAAAAATAGTGCCTAACGATGTTGAGATGTAGAGGGGTACAAATATTTAAAAATGAATAATAAACAACGCCTAAATCAACCAAAATTCATGAATCAAGCGATATTTTTTAAATCAATTAATTAAATTTTTAATTTTTTTGAATTTATTTTTAAATGTTTTGCTATTAGGAGAGTGTTATCAGTAAATAAAATGTAAAACATTTAAATTCTATTTTCACTAGCTGTGACTATGTTTTTTCATGATTTACAAAACCCCTGGACCACGGAACCAGTTAGCATAGTTCGGGCGGGAGGGCGCGCCCACCCACTATGGGATAAGGTGGTATATGCCCAATTTATTCACGCCAAGTTGGGTCAAGGTGTGCGAAAAAAAGTGTGACAAAGGCAGCCGTGGAATTTGATCTCACGAGTGTGCTGTGTTGAGTGCGATGCACTAACCACTAGACTGCGGCGACTAAACAATTGTAGGCACTATTTTTAGTCGTTTTCTTGACTAGGAACGTTTTAGGCCATATTTTTAGGCATTGTTGCACGAATTTGTTTGAATATTTCGTAAAATGTAATAAGGGGAATAGTTGCAAAGTCATACTTTAAGTATCAATTTGTGTAGGTAAAGATATTCTCTTTATTAATTTTACCAATAATTATATCAGCTTTATGGTGTTACTCTGTTCCATATAGAAACAGGAGACGAGAAAGTGTTTTTTTAATATTTTATCAGTGTCTAAGTTAGAAAATTTAATTTTATGGCCCTCAATGGCTCTCCTTCTTTAGAGGGCCTCTTGACGGCGGCACAGGGTGCCCTGGTTTAAACCAAAGCAAGAATTAGCCATAAGATCCCCCAAAATGTAGTGAAATAGAAAATTTTGTACTAAAATCTACTTCAAGTTGCAACAGTACTCGTTCTAAATTTATCCCTTCTAAATAAGAAATTCAAGGTTAAAGGTACTCTAAGAGAGGATTTGTATGTGATTGACACTATTGACATTTCCGCTCAATTTCACACTAATGACTTTAATATCGTGTAATTGAAGCTTTGGTTTAAGCAAAAAACAACAACGAAAAAAACCGTGGTTTAAACCAGAAACATTTTTTTTGGTTTATTTAATAAAACCCAAAAAACCGGAAACCCTGGCAATTTGCTATTAAGACTAGTTCCAAAGTGAAAACAATTTGAATGTTTTTGTGCCTTAAATTGTGTATAATTCTGATTTTGAACTGGCTAGGCTTTTATTGAAGGCGTTGACCTCTGGAAAAAATTTACTGATGATCAATGGACCAACAAAACCATCTCGTCCTTTAAATTCTCATTTTCATCGTACAAACTTGTTATCTCAGAACTCAAGCAGCAATATGCAGAGGCAAATGGCCAGGGAGACTTAGTTAGTTTGGATGACTTGGTCTACCTCTGGATTGAGAACAAAGTCAAAGGAAACGATGATTACGTTAAAAACATGTTAAGTAAACCAGAAACTAACAAGGTATGTCCTCCAGAGGCACATCGTTTTATGCGTACATGCAATAAGATATACGGACAAGTGGCCTACTTCCCCACTGAATGCATTTTGTAGAAATCATACATGTTTAACATGCGTGTTCAATCCGACAACAATCTACTAACCGTAAAAAGTCCGAATTCAAAAACAAACCGTGGCTATTTGAATTGGCTTCGAAATTTTTCATTTAATTAACTAAGAAACGGTTTAAGAATGTACAATGATTGTTAATGTAATACCTAAACGGTCTAGATTAAGGCTAAAGTTAATCTGTTGCCAAGACATCCTAAGACGCTTCTTAAAAATTAGAAATCCACATTCAAATTTCCCTCTTTTAAATTAGTCTCAATTGGGCACAAATCAAATCCCTTTGTGCATAAAACTAACGTTATTGTTTAAAAATTATAACATTTTTTTTTCAAAACAGAAAAGGTTTAACTATGAACTAATTAACCTTGTTGCCAACGTAACAATGCGGACGCCAACCTGGAACGCCTTTGCTTTTATTTTCAAGGAAGTAGGGGACGCAATCATTCTCCTAGTCTTATTCGATAGTGGTAAAAATTTACTTTTAACCAATCAATGTAGTCTTTTGAGCAGAAAGTACTTGACATTTTAATTTGACAGGTTCAGAAAACCAATTCAAGGTTCATGAATTATTTGATGGTACGACTTTGCTTATACGATAATTTTTGGTGATATATATTTATATAAATATATATATATATAATAGAGGCTTATCATAATGCCTTAGATCAAGGAAAGTTTTCTTTTAGGGGCAAGGTTAACAATTTACAATTGAAATATAATTTTTGATTGAAACTTTTCTATGAGTTTTTTTTAAATAAAAATTAAAGCAATTCCACAGCACATCATTACTTAATTTTGGACGATGCAGTAACAATTAATAATATATATATATATAATTAATTTAAAACGGGTTTTACAAATATGATCTTCTCGTAGTGCCTTTTATGGGGAAATTAGCTACAAATGCACTGATGCAAAAAATTTGCAGTTCTGACGATTCTGCTGATTCACTTTTAAAGTTACAAAAATTGAACGACAACCCTGCGAATACATTTGTAAGTCATTCTTACATCAATCAAACCTATGGACGAGATGTGATACTACATAATATGAACCATGATATGAGTTGAAACTATGATGATACTTGACAAGGCTTAAAATTTTAAAGTCGGCTGTGGCCCATCCGGTAATGCAAGGAACTTCAGCTCTTAGGTAGAAAGTAAAGTTATTCAAAAAACCAATTCCCCATTTCAAATTTATTGTAATGCCTTAAGTACTTTTTTTTGTACTGTAAGTACTGTAAGGACTTTTTCTTAAGTACTCTTTTCTTAAGGATTTTGAATTTCCTACAAACAAGAAAGCTCAAGATCGTCGTCGATAGACATTTTTCCCACCCCAAAAGTTCTCATGTGTACTACCGCAAAGTGCAATTACGATATAGAACTAGGAATGAAAATTATCGATCTATTTGTCTTCCAAGTGCACTCAGCATGAATTGAATCTGATTGGACCGATATAGATAATGTGTTCAGTATACCCAGGGTTTACTGTAGCCGGTGTTCATTTACAATGAAATACCCTTATAAATATCCCATTTGCCCATAAATACTGATCCTTTATAATCGGTTTTTTAATACGCGAGGTCAATCTACCCGGGGTGCACTATAATACTACATTTATAAGGAACTGCCACACAAGTTGTTTTTGACCATATAATTCCAATAAACTATTGGATTTTTTTGTGACAATTATGCTGTTCGTAAAATCTAATATCGCGTGCGGAGTTAGCCGATGTGTACAATTTTACGAAATTGGCCGCTGAACCCTCCGCTGCTAACACAGTTGGATGCAGCTATCCTTTACTTGTTTGGTCAGCTCAAAATTATACAATTCAAATGTAGTAATTTTTTAGTAGAGACTCTGCTACTCCGTATTTGTCGAATTGCTACAATTTCAAGTTAAACGTGTATTTTGTGCTAGGGGCATTTCCTCCCACAAAGCTACTAATAGTTTTATCGATACTCACCGTAGGCACAGATCCAAGCAGCAGTACTCCTGCCAGCTGCTGAAAAACGAGAGGATGGAAAACCACGCGTTATACCTGGCTTCATGGTTTGGTACTTCAAAAAATCCTACGATGGTAACAAACCTCCACATTCAGATGACTGGCGTGCCGTCCTAAAAGAAAGTCTTGATGTAATAACTTTCAACGAGGTAATTGGGGATAGGTTGAAAAATGCATATCACAGTTAAATAACTGCTAATTAGGGTTGCATTTGTAATGTGTGGGAAGGCAAAAAGTAAGGTCGGCAGGGTTAGCCACTGTGCTAGCTAGGGCCTCTTCCCAAAGAAGCTCAACCAATAGCCTTATGCCTTTCCTTCAAATGATTGGTTTTATAAATCTACTTATAAGGTTATTATGTGGTCAGTGGTATGTACAATTTATTGCGCTTGTCTATTTGCTCAAGTCGCAAATAGAAATGTTGGACATAATAATGGAATTCTTTTGTGCACACAAATATGATTTCAAACTACGGCCATCTCAAGCACGCGATTTCGTTTTTAGTGTGTTTTTGTGATTCCATGTAATACAAGCTGAAATTATTAAAATAATGAATTATTAATATTAATCTTACTGAAATGACAATTCAACCTAAACCAATAAGTAATAATATAATAATCAATAGAGCTAACCTAACCTATATAAATATTATAAACCTAAAGCTAATAAAAGTTTAATACAATATATTATCATTAAAAAATTAAAGAAACACGTAGCCAATCATTTCCATTCCAAAATTAACCTATACAAATTTAAATATATTTATGTAAAACGTGTGGACACATTTAATAAATATTTTATTGAAATAAGTATAAGCAATATAATTATTTTAATTATTTAAGCTCGTTTTACTTTAGCTCTTTTAATTTAGCCTTTTTTCCCATTAGCTCATTTACCTCTTTAGCTTCTTTTTTTAGCTTCTTTATTTTAGCTCCTTTTCTAGCTCCTATTACCTGCTTCCGCTTTTGTATGTCAGCTGCCAAGGGCTCATGTGTCCGCTGTAATACAACATTATTATGACCTTTGAGAGGCTCCACTAACAATATAACTTACAACTTAATGTTAAAAACAATACTCAATTTTTGTTCAAGATATCAGGCAGATCGGTCATTGCCGCCGCAATTGACTTTGTAGAAAATCCATACACGCAGAAACTGATTGTTGTGACTGTTCTCATATATGGTATGATTCACAGTCTTTAAAAATGTTGCCAACACTAACTAAACATAAACCCCACTTTCTTCCAGATTGTCCTTTTCTGCTACAGATATGGAAGCTTCACACTACGTTAGTAATAAGTGCAAATGTAAGTACGCATAGAAAGGAGCCCTTGATTTTCTTCTACGATAACACCAATCTTACAGAATCCGAACAAATTTGTACATAACTACAAGATCTGGTTGAAAATTTTATGTTCTAGGCCGTTAAAGTAGCACTCGACGCGCACGAGTTCAATCAGCTTTTGAGCGGATCCGATGGCAATCATGCACTTACGATCTATTCAATCCAAGGTCACTCATTCAAAACCTATGCAGAACTTATAAATGCTGATGTATTAGATTCAAGTATTCTACACAAGTTGATTTCAGCAAATTCGATAAATCCTTCCGTGAGTTTAGAAAAATTATTTCACTTTCAAACAAAGCGAGAGCAATATACATAGCTAAGTCGTCAAGCAGCTAAACTAAAACTATCAATTTTTTGAAAAGAGTAAAATGAAGTTTACGGAGATATCTTGTGTGTGGATACAAAATCCGTTGAGTACAAAACATAATACAGTATATGATATGATAATTAGAAATTGCTGAAGTAATGTTCACAAACAATTTATGAATCGAGCTATAGAGTAACCATTTGTAGAACCTATGGATCCGGCACAAAGCACAGTTAGCCCAAAATGTTTTAGTCACAAAAGACAGTTTAAAGACAGTCCCGTAAGGACTTAAGATCTCTTATGGATAGAAATAGAGTTTTGTTGATTACTAAATATCATGACAATGGAGTAAGCCATTTATTCAAAATCTGTGCCAAATTAAAGCATTTACGTATACCCAAAAACAACATGATTTTTTAAATAGAGCTAATTAGGGTCCGGAGCCCTTACAAGGGACCATTAAAGGAGGTAACACGCGGATCAGGACAAGTATTATACAGGGTGTTCACCAACCTTTTCTAAGTACTTCAGCCAAAAATTAGCTGCTGCGTTCCACGCATGCGCTAGTGATAGCCTTTTGTATTTCAATATTTTGAACTTTCTTGTGGGACATTTACACGTGAAACGCAAGGAAGGAACCCATACTTACAAACATGTGTAGCCACCGTGCACTTTTCATATTCCATGTGTCAAAGTATAACATTACGGAGAAAGTTTAGAAAAGTTGCATTAACAAAAATGTAGAAAATAAGTGCACATTTAACTACTTTAAAGTAACTTAACTTTCTGCTATTTAACTTGAGACTTGCGAAGTCAAATTCTCGGTCGCAACTAACAAATAATTGCACAATCTTTCATTAAACAAATCAAAATTAGTTAAATGCAATTGAAACTTAGCTAAAATGAAGTTATTAATTTTACTTACTTAAAATTAGTAGTTTTCACATTATCACAAAGTCTAACCAAAAATATTTGCAGTGTTTGGAGTGGCTACACGTGTATGTAAGTAAGGGTCCCCCTGTGCCTTTCACGCGTAAATGTCCTATAAGAAAGTTTAAAGAGTTGAAATGCAAAAGGCTGTCACTTGCGCATGCGTGGAACGCAGCAACTAATACTTTGCTAAAGTACTAAAGTAAAAGGTTGGTGAACACCCTGTGTCCTGATCCGCGTGTTCCCTCCTGTAATGGTCCCTTGTTAAAACAGGTTCTGAACTTTTGGCTTTGTTTTCGTTCAAATTCCATATTTCAACACAGTAATAACTCAAGGTGTCCTTATAAACTTAGATGCGTATGTGCATTTACATTCACCATTTAGTACAAACAAGTTTTAGCTGATATTTTCCAAACGGTGCGAATACAATATGTTGAAAACAACATAAAAAATTTAGGACCTCAGGGCCCTTGTTAGCCTTATTCCAAAAATTGATTTTTAGAAACTTTTATGTGCTTTAATTTGGCATCGAGTTTGAGCAAATAACTTACTCCGCTGTCAAGATACATAGGAACCTCCAAAACACTATTGTCCTACTTAACGGCCCTTAAGTCCTTAAAGGACTATCTTAGAAGAACAAAAGTTTGTCCTAATTTGTATCTTGTGCAAATGAGTAATCATGCCAAATTTTAGCGAAATCGGCGATGGAGCATGTTCTCCAATATACAGGTTGTAAAAATAGTTATTCTATAGTACAAAAGTGTGCAATATGATTGTTTACTTGGTTTCCAGAAAGAATCAAATGAAACGAAATACAAAGCCTTCGCTTTTACAGTATGGGAAAATCTAGGATATCCGGGAACCGTTTTTGGAAAAGTATTTGATACAGGTTTGCGTGTACTCTATTTGTCTTATTAATATGGAGGATGTACTACTAACAAAAAAAGTACGACATTAGTGTCCATGAATATATGATTCGTTGAATTTGCAGATGACACAAACAGTGTGAAACTTTCAGTGCTTTTGAATGAAAACAGTATTTGTGATTCTACGCCAAAATTATATAGCCACGGAGGTAAGTAAGACGGTAGTTGAACTATATGTCATTTAATAACGTTTAAGCGTACAAGGTTTTCATTTTTGACAGAGTAGTCTCAGTGAATTAATTAGTTAATTGTTTACCTCACCTTGACTAAGTTTATTTAGAAACTATGCTAGACTTATTTAGTAGCATCAGCTGCTTTAAGTTTTTGCGCTGTGTGTCCGTCCGTCCGAGTAGACCGATTATTTCAGAAATTTGTTTTCAGATCTGATGAGTTCCATTAAACCCCTCTCAGTTTGCGTTTATTTTTGTTTGACCCCAAGTGACTGCCTAAAACACAAACATGCAACCAAAAATCACAAGTGTGCTTTACAACCCCGTCCTGAGATAACAAAGGACACTTAATTTTATAATCTGTTCTTCTTTGGCCGTAGTCTACCCTAGAATGCGTTTAGACTAATAAATAAGTCGCATTGAAGGACATAGTTACGTAAAATTTGAATAAATGATTCAATAGTTTACAGACGCACACATTAAGAATTGACACAGAAACGCCCTGCATAACCCTAGTTCATAGTACAATACAATAAGATAACTTAAATAATAATTATTCACGCAGTATGACGACTTTTTGACGAGTATATAAAAACATTAGAAATTTTGTATTTGAAGTGAGGAATTTAGGGGGCTTGCTGCAATACAATTTTTTGAATATTTTTTAATTTCATAGCAAACAAATGAGACTCCTAATTTTGTTACAAATTTATAGATTTTTTACTAGTAATGATATGTCTCTAATTACCTTTATAATTGTAACTGTGCTGTATATGCGCCTTTTACCATTTAGTTAAACATGGTTCAGAAGACTATACTCTACACAAACACAAAAGTACAATTTCAACAGTACCATTGTAAATAGTAATAATATAAAAAGTAATAGTCAAAAATTGTATTAGCAACCTATAAAGGAATGAATCGACCTGTTTTCAGCGACGATCTACTAATTTTAGGGATGGAGATAATAAATGTGTATAAAAAAATTTTTTTTTAGTAGCGTATTAGCTATGAGAATGTTCTGTCCGCCTGTCTGTCCGGTTGCGCATTATCTCATGAACGGGTTAACTTTTTTCCAAATCAGTTTGCAGTTATAGATAGTAGTGGTCAAGGGTGAGGCCAATTTCGGAGATGGGCCATAGGCGTCATACACTTCACCCTTATTTTGACGACCCCCTAAATGACCAACAAATCTGAAAATTCGTATTTTGCTAGTTTAGCATGAATGAAACAGTTATGATGATTTCAAAGACCAGAGCGACTCCAGACCTTTTCCCCCTTGACATGACCCCATGAATGCCCCTCAAAGCCGAAAAATCGGTTTTTACGGATGTTTGCTAGTTTTCTTTTTATAAATAAAAAACTAATGAAGTTTTCAGAGACATAGCTGACCCCCAAACATTCAACCATTTCACAATGACCATGTAATTGACCCCAGCCCGAAAATTTGTTTTTTTCGTGGTTTTTTATGTGTTGCATGAAAGTATTTTGGTATCAGTACAATACGCTACTTAAGGTATGTGCGTTGAGAACAGGTTTATTCCAAACTAATTTCAGGCCCGGCGCAATGGCAGAATCAGGAACCCGCATGTAACAACACAACTGTTGCCGATGAAAGAGATCCAAAACCAATCAAAGAAAATTCATCGGCAATAAATGGTGACCACTAAATAATAAAATTTTCAATATTGAAAACATTACTTATAATAAGTTGAATGATGTATTTTGTGTTTTGGTACACTACAAAATAAATTACTGTTTCATTTGCTCATTCATAACTATCTTGAAATTTTATTACAGAAACTGGAGACAACGAACCACCAACCGAAGGTGAATGCTTCTGAATTTAATCATGCGCATCAACCCATAGGCCGCAGAACATACCTTTTGCCTGTCATAAATTGTATTTCCAAAAGTTTGCGTTAAAGTTCACGATTTAACAACACCTCAAAATATTATTTACATTCACTTCAACATGCTAAGTTTCAGTTTCGCTAATTTCAGCGCACTAAAGCATATCTATGTCTATGTCTACCTCACTCATTTGCTAGCAACAACATTCTAGGTTCCGTTTCAAAAGTAACTTCCACATTTATATATTTTTCCGTTGATCAATTGTACGAGAATTTAGAAGTTACTGATGAAACAAAACTTAATATCTTGTGATTAGCAAAGCACTTTACGGTACTAAAAGTGCACGTACAAAAATGATAAACAGAATTCAATTTATTATTAATCGCTTAAGTAGTGTCGGCAATCAATGGTGCGCTCTCCAGCAAAATAGAGGATGAGAACGCAGTTTTGAATGGTGCAGTTGGCGCATCTGGGAATACAGGACACAACAATGAAACGGATGGAGATGAAATGGACACAGGAAAGAGCCCTCAGAGCATTTCTGATCAACGAAATGGTAACCTAGTTTGCATAATTTTTTTGAAAATGTGACTGACAGTTAGCGGTTTTTTGATGAGTTTGAATTTTTTCTGAATTTGATGTATTAATTGGTTTTCATGGTTGGCTTTCTTTGTCACTCATATAAAAAATCGGATAGCTTACTAAATAGTACCAATGTTTAATTGTCCCTTTTGACTTATGTAAGATACCCAGATGTAAATACCTCTTCTCCTGTCTTTTTATCTGCAGAATTAAACCTAAAAGTTGGTAACGCAGAACCAGAAAAAGGCAAGAACACTGTAGATGTTCCAAAGGAAAATAAGGACAAACCAGCTAAAGGGGATCTACTAAATATTCCTGAGGGTATTTAAAATTCTGATCTGTAGCATGTGCTAAACAATTGATAAACATACACTTCATCCTAGAATCAACGAATGTGGATGAAATTTGGGAACACCCATCTGTCAATGTTGGTGAGTGTATAGCAATTTTTTTGTACAATGCCAAAGTTAACATAATTGAACATCAATTCAGTGCTTAGGATAAAAAACTTTATATAAAAAACTGCTACAATACTAATTTACAACTTTTGAACATTTATATTGCAACATTGAGATGGTGGCAAACAAAAATTCACTCATTTATTTTAAATTTTGTCAATTCCCAAGAAAAAATATCTGCAATTGAAAATAATTCCTTTTTATCACTGGATTTTGTCCTATCTTTTGCGTAATTGACATTCAATTTCGTTTTCTGTGGTAAGTTTTAGGTGTATATTTAAAAAAATAAAATCACAGTCCCTTGTAACATTTAAATTGTTAAAAACCAAAAATCCTCATATAACAAGGGACACTTAATTCTTTAATCTGTTCTTCATTGGAGGTAGTCTACCATGGAGAGCGTTTAGACTAATAATTAAGTCGCATTGAAGGACATAATTACGCAAAATTTGATTGAATGATTCAATAGCTTACAGTCACACACATTAAAAATTGACCCAGAATCGATCCGCATTACGCTAATCCACAGTACGGTATAATAAAATAACTTAATTAATAATTATGCACACAGTAATATTAATGTTGCATATCTCAAGCTCTTTTAGCGTACATGTTAGTACTCTTGCGCCTAATCCTCATTTACCGTACCGGGTGAACGCTGAAAGGGAAAAAATAACGTGCAGCTTTTTATTTAAAAAACTAGTTTTGTTCCGCCTGCTAAATGTACCTAAGCAACAGAAGTTGTTTTATTGTAAGAAACTACACGGTATTTTTTCCATGCAACGTCGACCCGATCCAGCAAGTGAGAAACAGGGGTTACACGACAGTCGCAAATGTGCAAAAACCATTCAAACCAAAAAACCTAAGTAGTGCACAATTTACATGAATACATCAAAAGTATTAACAAAATGCTTAACATCATTTGAGTAGAGTTAACTCTTTGAGTTACAAAGTTTGGCTACCATGTCTACCTAATTTGAACTGAATTTAAATTAATTTGCGCTGCGAAAATTTGTTGAGCTAAATTATTTAACCTTTTTATTGACCTTAAATGAACTTAAAATACGCTCTTAAATTACTAAATTCTGAATAATATAACATTGGTTGAATAGTATAAAGAACGCATTTTGTGGTGCTTCTCGGTATATGTATGCGTCGAAAGTAATTTATAACGCGTAATTAGAAATGTTAGGTATTTTGTATTTGTAGTGGGGAATTTAGGTGGGAAACTGTTAATTTGCAGCAAAAACAATTTTGTTAATATTTTTTAATTTCATAGCAAGCACGTGAGATTCCTAATTTTTTTTGCGATGTGAAAATTGTGAAAAATATGACACTGTGTGACTGACAGTTGGTTTTTTGATGAGTTGATTTTTTTTTGAATTTGATGTCTTAATTAGTTGTCATATTTGGTTTTCTTTAATACTCATATGAAAAATTTGAAAGCTTTCTAAATAGTACCAATGTTTAATTGTCAATTTTAACTTATGTAAAAGACCCAGATACAAATACCACTACACCTCTATCTACAGCTGTAAACCTAAAAGTTGGTAACACAGAACCAGAAAAAAGCCAGAATACTTTAAATGTTCCAAAGGAAAATAAGGACAAAACAGCTAAAGGGAATCTACAAAACATTTCTGCGGGTATTTAAAATTCTGCTTTGTAGCATATGTTGAACAATTGATAAGCATACACTTCTTCCTAGAAACAAAGAATGCGGATGAAATTTGGGGTGACTCATCTGTCAATGTTTGTGAGTTTTTAACATTTTTATTTTTATACTATAACTTAGTAGAATTTAATGCAGCAAGTACTTCACTTTAATTCTCTGGTAAGAATGTAGACTTAAAAGCTCAAAAGCAATTCCCGATGAGTTAATTTTCATTAAAATGTGCAACGAATAACGTTTAGAACTTGTTTATATATAACTGAATTTTTACTAGTTATTGATCAGTATAAAACTACACCAAACTATCTTTAACAAAAATTGGATCGCTTACGTAAAAGTATGCAGCTTAATAAATCGTAAAAAATGATACCATCGCAATCCGGAAATTAAAAAAAAATGACATTGAGCTATTTCTGCGAAAGTGCATACAAGCTCACGGAAGAAGGCAGGAGTACCCTCTGAACATTTTTGTGGGGTTGTGAATTGTTAATTATAATTGTGAGTTTGTAAACAGGATTATTTCAAAATTTAAAATCTAGCCCGAAATAGTCGTTTAAGTGTTCTCCTGATCTAGGAGGACATTATTTACCTAACCTAGTTTTTAATAACACACCAATTTTTTTTATCTGGAACTAGAAAATACAGCAATTATATGTTATAAAAAATACAAAATCTTTGCACGACTAAACTATGCTTGTAATTTTGTTTTACCATGTGTCACTTATACATTACATGATTTTAAGTCACCAACAATTCTAAAACGGTAAACTAAACTAAGAAGTGAAGGAAGGCATAAATGTATTTGGTTGGACATCTTTGGATAAGAGGCTCTAGCTAGCGCAGTGGCTAGCACTGCCAAACTTCCGTTTTACCTTGAGTTATAATTTTTAGTTACCATTTTTTTTACAATTAAACTACCATTTGGTTAGCATCAAGTCATTATATTATGCAACATTAATCAACATTATCCTACACTATGGTTATATTAATCATCTTTAAATATTTTACAGTGGACGGCGGTTCACAGGACTCAAGTAATGGGCCTCCAGCTTCAAAGGATAGTGTTAAAAATAAAGGTAAAATCACGGTTATTACTATTAGACAACATTTTTGAGTGTTGTAAACATGCTTTTTTTGTCAAATCTGTAGTAGTTAAGTTAAAATATTTTTCTAATATTGGAATTGTATAGCAATTTTTTTTTATAATAAGCCTATTTTGCGGAGTTTCTAGTTTTAATTCTACTCCTCTTAGCATTTAGTTTTCTTTTGAGGTGGGCACGAGTTTTGTGAATTATTATATGAGAACTTAATAGTAATAATAATAATACAACTTTCTATTATGGACGTAGTTGGAAATACAAGCGGCTCAATTTCATCATTATCAGAAATCCCAATCCTTCAAACACAACTTCAACATGAGCTTCCTCCGAGAAACCAACTAATATCCACAAGTCAAAGCCTTCCTGCAGGTCCCGTACCAAATGCAAGTCCGAAAACCACCACAACTCTGCCCACACCTGCAGTTTTACCACCTGTTGCAGATCTGCCGACACCATCAAGTCCGTTTTTGCTCAAGCCAGCGGTTTTTACGAAGGAATCGAAAGCGAGGGCGAAATACTTGGATGCAATAGACAGTAAAACAAAACCTGTTTCAAACCAACTGAGCTTGGCCAAGGCACAGGATGCAAGTACACAGTCGAAAGATAATTCAAACCCAACTGAAACGGCGTCGGACATAATTAGGAGGCCTCGCAAAACAGACTCACATACACCGACTCCACGTATGTTTATAATTGTAAAAACGGATTGATTGATAATCACAACTTTGCTCACTTTACAAGTTGCGTTTGGTTAATTAATGTTAACTGTTTTAAAATTTCAATAATTTTATGTGTCTTGCTAGGTGCCTTTGACCACTAACTATTGCAATGTGTAAAGAGATTACACACAATGAAACCGTAGTTTCGTGGCTATATTTTGTTTTCTTTATCTCAAACTCTGTGACAAGTTGCGTAATACTAAACATATGCAAATTTGTGATTCAATGTCAAACACTACTTTACAAATTGTAGTTGAATGCTCAGTTGCATAGTATAAATTATGATTCTTTATGTCTAATATCTAGAACAACGGAAGACACAGACATGGCCTAGCAAGGCAAATAGTTTGCCAAATTTGCCTATTGAAAAAGAACAGGAGAAGGCAAGCTTGTCACCACAAGGTAAGTTACGTATGCTAAATGCATGTTTCTTTTTTTATATATAGAAATTGTACTAATTTCTAGTGTGTTTCAAAAATTGCGTTTGAAAATCGACAATTTACATAAGAGGTTTCGCCCTAAACTCAAATTTTATAATTCCTAGTTCCTTCAAAATCCCAATAATTTTACCTAACTATATTTAAACGTAGTTCTTAGCATTTTACAAATAGAAGATTTGTTCTATTACTAGTCGCACGGCAGCGCCAGAAACAAGAACATACGAATTATAATACTAATACATACATGTCTTGACTTTAAATTGAATATTTCTAGTATGACAAGTTTAGTGTTCATGTTTTATTTTTTGAGTTTCTAAAAAATTTAAAAATATATTTTCGGCTGACTTGTAACATTGTCAGGCAAATTTTCTGAAATATGTTTTATTCTCTACATTAATAAATATAAAAGTCACTTTGAGAGATCAATCGTGGTCAGGCACAGATTTCACCAACAAGGGGTCCTCGCGTCGTGATCGTGTCCTATTGGCTCGAAATCATAATTGTGAATTCATTGTTGTGAAGTTCTAAAACTAACGTCTTACCTCGTTTTTTACTCTATAAATAAACACTTTTCAAAATAGTCTGAAAGCAAATTGATAACTACTTTATTTCCCACGCTGTAATTTTGAAATCATTTTTGTAAAGAAGTTCCAGCGACGAGGTTGGTTTCGTAAAATTTCAAATTTACAAAAGTTTCTGAGGGACCTTCCTCGCTGTACAATTCCCGTTTTTCACGCACTCAAGTTTCAAGATACTCTGGTTTTATATTTTTTATTTTTAAAGACTTCAGTCCTTTAGTAAGCGGGCTAAAACACTGAAGGCACTTTGTACAATTTTTTGATTTGTGAAAATCCTCATGTGAATCTCGCCGAATAAATTCAAGTTCCTACCGAAATTGTGTCAATTCAAATTTTAAAAATTTTAAAGAAAACCATTTTATAAATTTTACAACAAAATTGAATAATAAATAATATGTTAGGGCCCTAAACTAAAGTTGTACATATGTGGTAAATTGAAACAAAGATGACAAGGACTTTTCTGAGTCACTTGATGTAAATTTTTAAATCTAAATTTTTAACTCAAATTAGTTTATTGTGATTAACCATTATCAACAATTAACTTACATATAATATTGTTTAAAATTTTGCCTTACAAATAATAAGATTTGCCCTCAGTTGGTAATTAGAAGCCGTCGAGCATAAAATAGAAATTTAATGTAAACTCTTCCTGCCCTAGCACGAACTTGCTTTTGCTAGTTTTAATTTAAAACTTACTTTTGTGGACGCAGTGGGAAATGACAGCGGCTCAGTTACACCATTATCCAACTAACCAAATCAACCTGTACTAGAACAGGAGGATTTTACTTCAACTCAAGTTCCGTCCTCCTGTCCTAGGACGAGTTTGTTTGTCTAACTTTGACAACAGAATTTTCAGAACATTTTTCAGAACAAAGGAGTGCTGCTAAGCAGCACTTTTTTGCTCCTTTATGTAATTTTATCTGAAACTTAATAATACAAACAAATTGATGCCCATCACTTGGGCTGCGTGAAGTGGAGGTGATTTCTTGTGTGACCAAGAAAGTAATTGGCACCCCATGGAGGTCCTTCCTTCTCGGCTTATACTGAAGAAAATAGATTGCTTCCGCCAATCTCATGTACAAGCATATTAATGTTTGAGTTCAGAGGCTCTATTGTTCAAAGCAGCCGAAATTCTCTTCCTCGACCTATAAAGGAAACTTCATAGGAAATCTTATCTCACTCTCTTAAATAGCAAGATAACTGTATACACAATAGCGCTTTTATAAATATAACCAAATCAAACTTCATTCCTTCAAACGCCATTTCCACATCAGTTCCTTGCAGAAAACTAACTAAAATTTACCTACAGGTTCCCAACCACCTGCAAGTCCGCCAACTACGGCAACTACGTCACCACATCCAAGCTCAACACCTCTTGCAACTCCGCTTTCTCAACGATTGATTTCGCCTAAAGTTCAGAATTTGCAAAATAATTTAACCCAAGTCACGTCTACTTCCCAACCTGCTGGTAGACTACAATCCAAAAATTTCCAAACACTTTCATCTGCACAAAAAACAACTGATGAACTGGTGAACACGAAGCCAGACCTTGTTAAAGAGAAATCGGTAACAAGTAAGTACTGGGAGGCAGTAGCTAAATCATTTCCAGAAAAATCTGTTTCTGTGAAACTAAAAGGTCCAAAACAAAACAGTTTCACCAATGAACAGGATACAAGTACAACGTCAACAGATAATTCAAAGCCAACGGTATCGAGCTTAATCAAGACGTTTAATACCAAGATTGACGAACAGACACCTCCAACACGTAAGCTTATAATTGTAAAAAAAAACTCATGATTTGACAATCATCCTCCCGCTAACTTTTCCTCAAGAGTTTGGTCAACAAAAGTTTACCGTTCTAAAATTTCAACAATTTAATGTCTTGCTGGGTGCCTACGGTGACTATTTGTTGCAGTGTGTAGAAAAATTACATACATTGAAATCGTAGTGTTGTGGCTATATTTTACATTCTGTGGCCCAACAAATTAGTGTAGACAAATTAGGTATTCACCAATCCAAAATTTCATGAATCTGCAAACGTTTGCCTTTGGCGACAAATTTCAATAGTGTGAGAACACTGCTTTAAAAATTACAGTTGAGTTTTCAGTCCTATTGTACCAAAGTATTATTTCTTATTTATGCCTATTATCTAGAACAACCGAAGACCCTGAAAAAGCCTACCAAGGCAAGCAGTTTGCCAAATATACCTATTGAAAAAGAACAAGAGATGGCAACACAGACGACAAGCTTGTCACCACAAGGCAAGTACATATTCTAGTTGCATGTTTATTTTCATTGAGATTTTACTTCTACCTAGTGGGTTTTGAAAATTTCTAGACAATAGACAATTCACATCACAAGTTTATGTTATATGAAGTTGGCACCATATCACCGTAAAGTTGGCACCTCATTTCTCGCACCGTGAATTTAGCACCTCAAATCGGCACCTCACTAGAATTATGCAGTATAGCAAACCTTGAAGCCAGGCCCTCATCACCTCAAAGTTTTTCTCAAAAGTTAAGGTGATGAGGTTGACTTAACACATGTATTTGTTTGTGTGAAGTCAGCACCGTCATTCCAGGATTTTATTTAAAATAATTTTAATCGAATTGTAAAAATTATAAATAAAGAATTATGATAATAAATGTTAGCACCGTCATTACAACACCTGAAGCTACGAAAATAAAATTTATTAGTAAAACGCCGTTTAATTTTGTTTGCTTTAGATTTTAAAATCAGATGTATCGCAAAGTAATTGTACATGGTTTTCTTTAGCATATTATAATAGTTAATATTGTAATATCTAAATTGTTTGAATTACTCTCGTGATAAGTAGGTCTTTATTATGTGAAGATTCTTAGATATTCTCCAATCTTCTCGGAAGAGAACCCATCACAATTCTTTCACAGGGTTATGATGATTGTCAGCATGGCCTACGGCATTAAGAGTATACGCGTTTACATTTTACATCTAAAACGGTTTAATTCAATGTAAGTTTGTGGTACCAATGCTGTACAAAAGGTAGGTTGTATATGAGAATCGTTTGCGCCTGGTTTCCAACAAGGGTGTAGTAAGTTTTAATAAATTTGAAGTACAACCTCGTGTAAAAGAGAAGTTTCACGACAAATTTGAAGGCCCAAATATATGAAAATTGTATAGTTACAGGGTAGAGCAGGCTGACACTCTCGCTTATGTACACTTTTTTTCAAATTTCTTCATATTAGATTTTTCTTGATGGAAGCCTATTCCTGTTGCAAAAAAATAATGCTTTACAGTTCTAATAAAGATACCGTTTACGTAGGAGATATTACTTTTTACAAGAGGAGATGGCTAAAGTTTTCGTTTGTTGTTGTCTGGGTAAGAGTCTACCATTTTCGTTGCTAGTATTATTTCAAATAAGATGATGGCATTTTAAAGATTATGATTCTGAATTATGATTATTATCTGAAAGATTATGCGGATGTAATTAAGTGAAATGAAATGTTTTTTGTTCAGAACTTCATGTTAAGGATAAATTAATGATACTTGGTACTGCCATAAACCTGAAGTGCATTATGCAGAGCAAATTTTCCAATGTGCATAAGTTAAAAAATGGAAAATAAAAAATAAAAATTCAACTTTTTTGTGTAATACAAGTATATTGCCGCACCAATGTGCATTGGTACATTGTAAATTATTTAATAAATGTTCCCGAGCAGTTCCTCAATCACAATTTTAGTAATTTATTACGTCTAGAAGCAAAAAAACCAGTTCGAAAAAAGACTTGTTTATAATACACAAATTTAGAAAATGTTTGAATAATTAGCAAGTATTAAAGAAATAGAAATGCTGAAGTGAACGCCGGTGATTAATCAATGTGTGGCGATGATCTGAGATGAGAAACATGTTATCTGGTGCTTTAATTAATCGATGAGATGACTCGCAATTGGATCCAATTGATTAGTTGTATTTAATTAACGTTTTAGGAAGAATTGATATTTAGAATAGGTAAAATGAATGAATGTAATCTGAACTTCTCTTGTTGACTACTAGAATTACACTAAAATACAAATGTCTGACTGCTTGGGTCTCTAACAGTTCAGATCTGAACTACAATGGACTGAACTGACCTTCAATATTCATATACGATTGTAATTATAGATTATGTACCCAAACTAATAAGAGTAAAATAGAAATATTTTGTGTTTGCCGCTGCCTACTGCTTTGGCTTAAATTAGATTACTGACACAGTCGTCAGGTGGCGCAATGTTCGTAACAAATGCTCTCTATATTTTATTTGACATAATTATACAAATATGAACTGTTTAATTTGTTTATTAATTGTAAATTATAAATTTAGTTTATCTGTGTTTCGTTCCATGGGCGCGAGCCTGAGTGAGCGGCTAATAATAATAAATCAAAAAATCAAATTATGTTATATACATTTAAAGTTATAAGGCTGTTTTCAAGTTATTATAATATTTTTTGATTGATTTATTGTTCCTTGGGACACTAGGTCCATGGAACACACTAATAAATTCTGAAAGAGGATTTACAAATTTGTTTGTTACAGAGTTCATTTTTAGGGAGATATAAGAGAATAGAGAGGGATGGCATTTTCGGTATTATATTAGTAAACAATTTTAACATGTGATTAACTTATCAACTTAACAGGTTTTCAATATGTCTAATTGGTAGAAATTAGAGAATTTGTTACAGTAAATTTGAAAAAATAAGATAATGGAAGTTGAATTGAATAAAATAAAACCTTAGTCAAGCGAGTTTTTTTTTAAAATAACATTAGTAAACGATTTAAACAGTATTATTAACTTATAAACCTGACAAATTTTCAATATGTCTAATTGGTAAAAATTAGGAGGTGTGCTAAAATAAAGCTTGAAAAAAGACAATAGGAGTTGAACTGAGTAAAGTGAAAGCATAGTCAAAGGAGAAATTGGTTTCAATAGTAGATAGTTTTTGTGAAGGTCATGGGGCATTGAATTGGACATTTGTTGGTTTTGTTGTTATTTGTTTATCTGATAAAATTTACAAAGGAAGAGTATGATTATGTAACCAAATGTAATGGAAAGGGTTTGGTGGAGCACTGCTGCGCGGCGGGCCTGCTCCCGGCTCTCTTTCTCCTTTTGTAATGCCTTAAGTTCTTTTTTGTGCCGCTCCTGCTGGGCCTTTTCCACTTTGTCAATAGCCTTCTTTAGTTCCTGGATTTTCTCCTGATGGCGGAGTTGAATGTAACGGACGGCGGCTTCCACATTTTGGTGGGTCAGGATTTCCTTGGGAACTGAGCCGGGGAGTTTGTCCAAAGCGGTTTCCACACCCGCGAAAGTGCTTCCCATGGCAATGGCTTTTGTAATGCCATGTTTTGCTATTGCCTTTATAATTTCTACAACTCCCTTGCCAAGGATTGCTTGATTTCCATAAAACTGTGTAGCAAAAATTGAACACAAAATTAAGAACTTTGGGAAAAAATTTTTACGTATGATTGGGTTTGAAAAAATTTAAGTAACATAGTTTTAGTTGGTAGCTCTACAATAGCTAAAGTACAAGTGAGTTAATCTAAAGATTCTTGTAAAAATTTTCTATTAAGCAGTTTTGTTGCAACTTTTGAAAAGAATGAAAGTTATTATAATATCTCCTACTGATAATTTTCTGTTTCACGCATATTTGTTTCAAGTACTTTTCTTTTACATCTTTGTTTTGCACACTGTAAATAGAAGCATGGGCACAATATGTGCCCATGCTTCTGATAAAGTTAAGGAGTCGACTTTATTAGAGACCCTGTTTTTGCATTATTTCATACGGTAAACATCACAATATTCACAAAAAAAACCAAAACAAAATAATGGAAAATTCAAGAGGACAACGTGTAGTGAACAGAGGAGTTGTTAGACCCCCTTTTCTTTGGGTTAAACCGATATGATAAAACCCTTTTTTCCACCCACCCGACAAGAAATTTTTTTGGTCCCTTGAGCCGACCCCCGAGAGCCGACCCCTCAAACATTACCTAACTCATGGCCAGCCGATCCCCATTCTAAACCCAACGTAACTATAAATAATTAAATTTATTATCTAAAACGCACCAAACTGGGCCATACAACTTTTTGATTTAACCCAAGACCATATAGCCTATACCCTATCCTAAAAGCCGTATGTAATTTCCATGTGTATACAGTAACTATGCTGACCAGTGAACAATCGATGACCTGTATGAGCAGTGACCTCTGTAACCAGTAGTCAATGGCTGCCATCTTAATTGTTTGCACATTAATTATCGTGTGATGGCCAAATG
>JAQFYP010000329.1:0-25789 GCA_034694865.1 Bilobella braunerae | reverse complement strand
TCTTAGCAGTTAAGAATTGTTTAAGAAATGATGCGTTTGGATGCATCATGTGAATTTGCTTGGTTTATATAGTCTATCTGTCTTGGAATCCAAATACGACTAGCCGCACAATGTTGCCGCAAAGCGGCAACTGCGGCTAGTGTAAATAAAAATAAATAAATAAAATCCCGTTTTTTAAATTATTTTTAAAAACGAAAAATAATGCTTGAGTTCTTCTTCGGAAATCATCGAAAACTATTTTTCCAACGTATTAAAAAAGAAAGGTGAAGGATTTTGACGCCACTGCGTATTTAAGCAATTTGCGTAAATTTCTAACTGAAGTGCGGTATTCTGAAGAATTATATTCATTGCAGAATGGTAATTTGCGCTACACGCAACAAATGTATGTTATTATAGCAGTATGAATGGTTGACTACAATTGACTGCTGCGTGAGTGTAAGTCCACAATTAAAGTCTTTAATTACTCAAAACCATATTCTCATATCATTTCTTTGTCTAATTGGATAACGTCAATTAATTACTGTAATTTTTTCAATCAATACAAACTTTTGTATTTGTTGTTCAGAACGGTTTCCCCACAAATCGCTTGTCAAATGCAACCCTAACATTAGGCTTTCCTATCAAATTGAACGTGCTCACGATCACGATTAAAACAAACAAGGTTTTAAATTTGAGAAAAGTTTCGGTTTCTTCCGCTTTTGAGATGTATCGGCATTCTGCTCTTTCGGTAATCGTTTCCCCGGTTTACTTATTAACGGTTATTTATTTGTAGGGTTTTCAATGACTAATCCCTTCAACTATCAATTAAAGTTTTAGTCTTTTCTTCAAAATCTTTTCATTGCCCATAATTGACATTTCAACCTACTATTTTGTTCCAACCCCAATATACCGTTCCAACAAATTCTGAACGCGTTTTCCAAACTACATTCACTAAACTCAATCAGTACAAATTTTAGTCAATTAAACTCGTCCGTTGTTACGCAAAAAAGCTTTATCATACTAAATGCCCTCGCCTGCTGCCGAAATCGTTTTCAAAAATTAAAAAAAAAAGATTTCCGAGATTGGATATGCGCAAATTATCGTTCTCGATATTCCTAAAAAGACGTATTGTGAGCCGAATTAATAGGAAATACGAGCCTCTTTCAGCCCACGATGTACGTATGATTATGGCCGTTAAGCGACCGGAAATGAAGCGCAGCGCAAAATCTACCGCGATTTACAATTTTGACACACTTTTTAATAATTCATAATTTATAATTGTAATTATAATTGTGATACCAAACCCCTATGTGTAGTTGTACTGGTAGTCCTGGAAGTGATGTGCTGAGGAAGGGTACTACTAACTATAGTTTAACTTTAATGTTAACTAATTGTAATTCAGGGATAAAGGGAGTTGACGGAATCCTGGAGAAGTGAAGACGGGAAGATGTCCGGGAGCCAACTGCCGTGGTCTTCTCTGCTTCAAAATGTGTTGCGGATAAAGTGTGCTGCGGAAGTACATGTGCTGGGAAATTGAGGGAAAACTTGAGAAGGTTTCCCTAGTGCACATTGTGCTGGAATTGTGCTTGAAGTTAGCGTCTGTGGCGCTTATGGTCACGAACGCGTCTCAGTATCAAGCAGGAGTCTTGGGCGCTGA
The DNA here is from genome assembly GCA_034694865.1 of Bilobella braunerae. Classification (NCBI taxonomy): domain Eukaryota; kingdom Metazoa; phylum Arthropoda; class Collembola; order Poduromorpha; family Neanuridae; genus Bilobella; species Bilobella braunerae. The sequence continues at coordinate 24,153 of JAQFYP010000329.1, read as the reverse complement.
ACCAGAATCTGCCATTCAACACCTTATAACTTCAATTCATCTGTTAGTCACATTGTTGACCTTCCCCTACTATATGACGTTGATGCTCAACTGCACTACTCTGGGGTCATCGTAGCAACAAATTTGGGACTTACAGACGGATCCCTGTGGTGACCATGTCATTAGTGGTTACTCTAAACCAACATTAATTTCACTTACAGAAACAAAATAAATGTATCCGTCGTGAAAGGTAAGTTGTTAGATGAAAAGAGGGATCCCGCCTACCTCTAAATTCAACGTGTCACATCATGCACAAAATTTGTTAAAAAAACGACAACATGGTAATACGAAAGCTGATGTCGAGAATATGGCCCAAATTGGATCACCATGTCACCTTTCCCGGGTCAAAATTGAAACAAACGCATACCGGCTCAAGCCCACCCTCCACGGAAGGAGGCTTTCACTTTCCAGGCTTCTACGTACCGTTACCAAACCAACACATTTTTCCTGTGCTCATGCCAAGATTTGATCTCGACACATTCCCAAGTTAGGACTACGGTCCTAACCCCCGGACTTCGGGCCGTGGGCTTATTTATTAGTAGCGGAAACGAAGCGAAACCTACTTATGTTTTCGTTATTTCTGTTCGTCAGTCCGTCTGAAGCTCACAATTATCTCAGGAACTACTCAACATATCTAAATTTTTTTTGCAGATATGAGTTTCTTTAGTTCCTTGAGTTCCGGCGCAGTTCAAGTTTGTTTTTGTTTGACCCAAGGTTACCCTTTTGGGAGTCAATGGCGAGTCAATCGACAAAAACTGTTCTACTCATGAAGGTGAACAACATTTGTATGAGGCACTTTTCTCTGTGGCCCCCCAATGACCCCCAAAACAACCCCGTGACCTCAAATTGATTTTATAAGGTCAAACTCTAGTTTTAAAGAAAATAATTATTTATGCTGATCCCGATGACCCTAGAGCCCCCCTTCACACAGAAATGACTCCTTGACCTCAAAATGATCTTTCAAGGTCAAACCCTACTTTTGCATAAAATAAATAGTTATGATGGTGTTGATGATCATAAAGCTATATTTCCAAAAATGACCCTTCTTGACCTCCGAACACTAGGACTTCTGTAAATCTAGTCTAATGATTTTAATGTTTTTCTAATTCTAATTTTCCTACTTCCGCTACTGGTTGACCGTTTTACCTCGTTTTATTATTATGGCACACATGCCTCTTATTGGCGGTTCGAAAAGTGCTGTTAAAAATTGTGTTGCCAATAGCAATTTGTTTCTAACATTTGGTGCCGGTTTTTAGTCGTGTACCGAACCATTTCATCTGGGTATTTTGTTTTCTCGGATTTTGAAGTTTATCGGGATTGTGTCCTCTTGTTTATCGTTTTCTCGGTCAAATGATTAACTGTTGTTAAACTATGAGCATTCCAACGACTTCTGCCAACAGTGAAGGCTTTCTTGTGGCTCATCGAGGGATTTGAACCCACGTTTTTCAGGTGGCTAATGCAGAGAGACTGAAGCTCTAAAGCACTAGACCACTCGACCAGCTGATTATTTTAATACTGTACTTTAAGAAGGTAGCCGGTGGTCAAACAAATAAAAAAGCGAGCGTCTCGGAGTAAGTAGTGTTAAGAGGTGAGGGATTGAGTGATTGCAGTAGGAGAAAAAGGGTTCGTGGTAAGGCAAACAAAAAGAGCTCAATTTCAATTATACAAACATTCAATTCCATTCCAAAACAACAATTGCGCTCTACAAATATAATTGAATTTTAAAACTCAATTTTATTTTAAAACAAGAACGAGCTCTCCAAATATGGATATCACCAATAATTGGGAGGATTATTAAGACTGAAATCTCCCGGTGTCATTGGGTTCTAATCCTTCGTCTTCATTTTGAATACCACTAAATGACCCCCAAAACAAGAAGATTTTGTAAGTGTTTTTCCTAGCAGGTAAGTTAACTGTGAAACATCAAAAACTTGTTCCGTGAAAATGGAGAAATTTTACAAACACCATTTAAAGGACATACAAATATAATTGACCCCTCGGCTATTCCGTCTTGATCGTATTTCTAATCATTTGCAATTATATAGGAAAGCCTAATTATAGGGTTGCAACAAACCAGCAATTGGTGACTGTAAGCGATCTGTTTTGAGCAAAATCGAGAAGTATTAATTGGAAAAATTACAGTATTTAATTGACGCTATCCAAGTAGAAACATGAATTGATAAAAGAGCGTTTTGGAGAATTAACAAGAAAATTGGGGGCACTCGCGTAGCAGGCAATGGTAGTCAAACATTTCTATAATAATACACAATTGTAGCGTGTAAATTACCGGACCACAATAAAGGCAATATTTCAAAAATATACTGACGCTAAAAATGACGCAGTTTGTTTAAATAGCAGTGGCGAATGAACATACTTCGTCAAAAACATTCAACTTTTTACTTTAGAAGATCGGATAAATTGTTTTCAATGCTTTCCGAAGCCGAACTCAAGCATTATTTTTTGTTAATATTTGTTATTGTTAATTTGAATAATTTTGAAGACAGGCTTGGTGGGTTTTAAGTTTAAGGACAATTTGCTTCAGAGGAATAACTCAAATTTGCAAATTGTCCTTTCCTACTTTTTCACAGGTTTTGACTTGCTTCAGTCAACCTACTTTGTATTTGCCATCATGGCAAGTGTCAACAACAACAGATTTCATCTTTGCTTTCAATTTGCCCACTTGATGTACATTGTCTCACTTTTGGGAGCTAAATTCAGTTATGTTCAGTTTAATTATGCGAAAACTCACTACTAAACGGAAGGAAAGCCGTTCGTCACTAGCTCTCTGCTTCACGATGCTCTCCGAACAAGAACTTAATCACTTTCAAGCCGTTTTCAAGCTAATTTCATGGTCGAACCTCTTCGGTTTCAGCTTCAAAGACGACTTGCTGTGCAGGAATGACTCCGTGGGATTTACAATGATCTCTCACGTGATTTCAGCCCTGCACCTATTCCAGTCCGCGTATTTGATTTCCGCCATCAAATCAAGTATTGACGACAAGAGCAACTTTCACGTCTCCTTCCAATTTGCAACCTTACTCTACACAAACGCAACCCTGGCAGTGAAGGTGACTCTCTACCTCTACAAGGCAGAGTGCGTTCAGCTCTTCAATCGGTTGCTTCTAATGAACAAAAACCAAGGTAAGACCAGGATTGTAACTTTTCAGTCAATCGTTTATTTGACTTTGGCCAAACTAATAATCAACACGAGCAACTAAACTTGCAAAACAGTCGTGCAAATACTCATGAAAATATATCTGTAGCTGTTAATAGATTTTAAAGTAAAATTAAAATACAGTTGATTTTAGTTAAAGTAAGTTTATAAACAGGTAAGTTGAAGAGTAGGAAACTAGTAATTTGATAATAGTTGCTCTGAGCAATAGCCCATAAATTTAGTACAAATTTGTATGAATTTTTTGTAGGAGTTGACAGCCGTATTTGGAAAGCTTCGCTTGTAGAGGTTGTGTAAATTTCGGGTTCAAAATTAAAATTAAGTTAAGAAACTAAATTAGTTTCTTTTCAAAAACAGTTTGTACAGGGTATGTAATTGGCAGTGTCTTTTAATTTTGAACACCTCACACTTATGTTGAGTTTTGTTGCTTTTCAATTTCCTCAAAAATGAAAACAAATGAGGCTTGGAGAGTTCACTCAAGTCCTTGGATGGACTTGTTTGGTTAGTATTCATCTGCTGAAATTGTTAGGAAGAGCATGAAGGCGTACTGGATAGATGAGAAATGCAATAAAGTAGTTGGAAGAGGTTCTTGGAAGACATCCGTCTCCGATATAGGATTTCAATTTTAATGTCCGTATATCTGGACCCTATTAGTTACTCATATTTTAGTTTATATAGGAGCTCGGTCTTGTTTTAAAGTGCAATTGAGCTTCGCAATTCAATTGTGGTTTTGAAGAGCAATTGCTTTGCGCGGACGCACAAGCTTCCCAACGGCTAATCGATGAATGCAGCAAAAAAAAAGGAAAATCACTGTAGAATGGATAGAGTTTCACGGTTCCCGGCTCTCTTGCGGCTCTGGAGCCGCGGCTCCAGGCTCGGCTCTTCAGTAAAAATGGACATTTTGATTCGGACTCAGGCTCTCGCATATTTTAGGAGCCGTGTGCCGTCTATATTTTGGGTCCGGCTCCTGGTCTTATCCAAGAACCGGGTGCCGACTACTCTAATTTTTCTAATTTAGTCAAAAAAGTTCTAGGTTATTTGAGCATCGGTTTATTTACTCGGTAGAGTTCAGCCAGATAATGTTTTGGCTGATCAAAGTTGAGAATTTTATTGTACTAGCATTTAAAATCATTCATTTTTTGCGAGTAAGCTGCTTTTACTAACAATTTAACAGAAAAAAAAATAGTTGTGTTTTGTAAAAATACGCTTAACGCTATTTAATAGTCCATTTCATTGACAGCTCAAAAACAGGATTTTCTCTAAGATCCTCAAACCAAGTTTCAACAGATTGTAGTTATGAAAAAATATTTACAAATATTTGTGCCCATAGCGGCATTTCTGAGATTAACTATTTTAACTAGAATAATGCAATTAGAATTAGTCAATACAGCAAATAATTCAAGCCAAGAAATTGACATCATGTACAGCAGTAAGACATTTTTCATATAATAAATAAAATACCGACTCCGGGAGCCGCTTCCGTTTTATGTGTGTGGTTTTCCACACACTTCGGCCTGAATCGGCGTTAAGACATCGGGCGTTTGGGCTCCATATCACTGTACGTCCGTCCGCGCATTGCACTTCAAAATTACAATTGCATTCAAAAACAGCAATTGCATTAACATATCAAATTGCACTTAAAAACAAAAAAGAGCTTCTAAGGATGGGCATTACAGTAATTGGGAGGATTCGGAAATTACAACTTAAATCCTCCTCATATTTAAAGTCAAAATAAATATGACTACAATTTTTTATATTACAATGTATACTGCCTTTAAAAAATTTATTTTAACCAGCATAAATTGAACTTCTACAGGTAAAATACACTTGAAATCGGAATTTGCGCCTAACTCAAAACTTAAAAACATCATATTCCGTGTTCTTACCGTCGCACTCTACTTTTCCTTCATATCCTACATAATCCTTCACCTTTTCATCAGAAACTCCGTTCCGACTCCATTTCTCAAACTTTCACAAACGTTGTCGCTGAACGGGTTCGCAAATGTTATGCTGTTTATAATCTACCAAACTCCACAATGGTTGGACATGTGCATCAACATCCTCATATTCCTCTGGCTATTGTTTCTGGGTGAATCCACCTTAAACTTCTGGATGCTACTTTCATGGTATATTATCTAAGTTGAATTTGATGATTCCGGGTTCAATTTTTCCCTTTTAAAAATTTCAGTTTTTTTAAAGTTGGTGAAGTAATTATTTTGTGAATTTCTAAACCTAACCAATAGATTCAATAAATTAAAACAAAGGTGGAAAAACAGTTCAAACTACAAACATTGTACTACGTTTTGGTTAAGCAATGGCTGCGTAGAGGTGGAATGTAGGGTGTCAATTTTGTACCTATTTCGCAAAAGTGTATCTTCAATCACCAAATGCAACAGAACATTCGTATTGCAAAGTAAATTTTCAAAATTTATTTAAATTTATAAAAATGACATTTGCTCTATTCAAGTCTCCCATCGTTCGGTTTTGCAGACAGTGTTAATTGAAATTAAAGTTTTGAATCCCAATTCGTTACACCGAAGATCATATTGCAATAACTTAACAATTACGTTAACAAATTACCCCGGCAAATGTATAGTAGAGTGCTAGATCGTTGTTACTCGTATGAATCTCTGGGTTAAACCGATATGAGAAAAAAAACCTTTTTTCCACCCACCCATGTAAATTTTGGTCCCTCAGAAATTTGAGCCGACCCCCGAGAGCCGACCCCTCATGTGTTCATAAGGTAATGGGCTAATTAATTATAGTTTTGTATTTTTTTGTCATATGGTCTAGTGCTGGGTTAATTAAATGTCATAAGGTTCAGCTAGGTGTGGCTTAGAAGGGAGGTCACTGGTCAACAAGGTCACTAATCATATGGGTCATCGATTGTTCACTAATCAACATTGTTTCAGTATACATATGGGTATGACATGGCTCGTGGAATAGGCAATATGGCTAGGAGAGGATTAATTAATTCAAAGTCATATAGCCCAGTTAGGTGCGTTTAAGATAATTAATTTAATTATTTTTAGTTACGTTGCGTTTTTTTTTTAAATTCTTTTATTTTTTTATTTATGGTTACCGCTCCTCGCATGCAAGAAGCCTATAGAGCGGGGCAACAAGGATATCAACTTATGAAATGCAATATAACTATACATATTACTATTACTATGTTGCCTACTACATGAATTAAAAGTAAAGCCATACAAGTATGCACTATGGAGTTCAAATTTGGAGACAAATGGAATTTACACTAATGAATAATAGGTAATTAAATTCTAAAAATAAACTAATAATTTTGACAAATTTTGTATAGTTTTTGAACAGTGAGCAAATCTTGCAAATTTGTAAATTCACCATTATTAACTGCCATTAACTTTTTGTAAGCCGAATTAAGAAAATCGTCGGAGATTGTCCCAAAGTGTTGCGTCAATTTGATTTTATAAGCTGCAGGAGCTTGTACTGTTGACTGTGAGCGCGGTGGTGTAGGGGGAAGCATAGGCTGTTGCAATGAATCACATAATTTCTTGTCTTTCCTCCTTCGTCTAGTCTTGGCTGTTGCATCTACATGGTTTAAGACTGCATGTAAAACTGGGCCAAGAGATGGAATTTCATCAACGTGATTGTCAGCACAATTAGGAAGGGATAAAAAATCTTGTTCACTTGAATCTGCTTGACAGGGAGTTGTGGCGAGAAGAGTCGAGTGTGAGTCATACTTCTCCTCCACCAATGGAAATAACTGAAATGACCTGGATTCTTGGTTTACATTGTAACGGTTGGGAGTTTTATGAGACAACTGAAGGTTGAATTTGTTTGACAATAACCCAGCTTTTCTGACCTGTCGTTCCTTGTAGGTACGATCGTCTGTAATTCCAATTTGTTTGCCGCGTAGCCGGTGACAGTTACGGAAAATAGACGCCTTATCAGCCTTTGTTGAGGGCGTAACAATATGAATGAAGCTATCCGGTCCCGCTTTAATGAATTTCACAGATTCAACATTTACCAAAATTTTTAAGTTTACTTCAAACCAATTTGACATTGAATCTAGGGTTGCTATTGGTCTGTGTAACCCATGAATTACAATATTGAGTGCACAGTCACTTTCCGCTTTAAAATCATATTTTTGAAGAGAAATGTTACTAACAATGTTGTTAAGTTCTGTTAACTTTTTGAGAAATGTTGGGAATTTGGGATCCGAATTTTGAATTTTTGATTCTGAAATGAGGTTTTGCATGCAGAATAAAGCAACTTCCATTTTGATAAATTGTTTCAAAAAATTCTGGTGTTGACTATTGACTAAAGACTTAGTAACAAACCTAGTGACAAAATCTGATAAGTCTGATAAGTCTGAATAAGAAAAGTCTGCTCTGCCTGACTTCTCAATTTGAGCTCCGTTACGTTGGGTTTGGAATGGGGATCGGCTGGCTATGAGTTAAGTGAGGTTTGAGGGGTGGGCTCTCGGGGGTCGGCTCAAATTTCTGAGGGACCAAAATTTACATGTAGGGTGGGTGGAAAAAAAGGGGTTTTTTCTTATATCGGTTTAACCCAGAGATTCGTACGAGTAACAACGATCTAGCACTCTACTTGTATGTATACATGGATTAATTTATTTAGTTAATTTTAATATTTAATTTAACGCTTTTGTCGTCAAAGCCTTTGGTTTTAATGGCTATGCGACCCATTGAGATCAATTACCTCAAAATGCAAATTAACAAAAAAAATTGCATACAATCATGGACCAACTCCAGGGGTCATAGTACTACGTACTATGGTATGTACGAAATTGCGAATATATATCCAACTTGGTAAGCAAACCGAGCGAAGGAGATCTGCTAATGTAAAACAGGGTTTGGCTAAGTTAACAAAGTTAAAGTTTGGTAATTGTAACGCTAACTTTGCAACTTTGTTCTACAGCGTCACGTGGCCGAAGCAAGTAACACAAAGTGGCAAGCTCCGTATTGACAAGATAGTATCTGTTTACAACCAACTCCGCTTGCTGAACGACTTGAACAACATTGCTATGGGAAGAATTGTAGCATTAGTTTGGAACCTCGAGAGTTTGCTAGCCCTCTCGTTGGGCCTCTACTTCTTCATTCGCCTCAATGTCAACATGACCGTTGACATTTTTCTTGCTCTGTCAACTTTAGTCGTTGTTGGATTTATTATTTGCTTCTTGAGTTGCATGGCGAAAGCCAATATTTACATCCTGTCGTTGCAATTCAAACGAAATATTTTAACAACTAGGGTGGTGACCGAAGAGGAAAAACGAATCGTGAGAGCGATGCCGATAATTCGTTGCACCTTCAGCATATTCTACTACATTGATGACAATGTTATATTGACGGTTGCCGATGCCGTAGTACAAGTCGTAGTATTTCTTTTACTTTACTATTGAATCCATTGCAAAGTTGATAATGTTGCGGTAATGCATCGGCCATTTTGGTACTGCAAAAGAGTCTGCATGGTTTTTAATAGCAGTGAATTTATTCTCAACAGAACATGTAGATTCTTGGTACACACAGTTCACAGGTCTGCACAATGTAAACCTGCAAAACAAAAATATTTTGATGATACAATTCATCTCACGCAGTCTGAACGATAAAGGCAGCACACAATTGTACACAATTAATATATATATATATATATATATATTAATTTTGTAGTGACGATAAAATTTCAGCTCACGTATGGACGCACTCTGTATTCAATTGAGGGAAAATGGGGCAGCAATTCTTTGTTGCAGCTTACAATTATAGCTTAAAATCATTAAAAAAAATTGCTGATAATGTAGTTTGGGTTTTTACTTGTTAAATTTGGTGAAAATTTCCAACATCTCAAAATAAACTAAGTTCTGAAAAATTAAATTTCCTTAATTTCATCTAACTCCATTTAAATTTGACTCAGTTTTAATCAACTTAGGGTATGGTTAGAGTTTAAAGTAAAAGAGCGGGGTCAGTCCGGTAGCTTAAAACATTGACTACAAGAAGTTATATGGTAAAAATGGTGGTGTATAAGTGGTGCGTAAACACTTATTCCACTTTTAATAAATCGTCGAAGGTGCGACATAAATGCGGCACTGAAATTACCATTAACAACTAGTTTAGAATGATTGTAAGCTATAGTGTCAAATAAAAATTGTTCCGCTCAAAATTGTTCTACATTTTATTAAATAGTGGGACGCTAACCTTCTTGCAAAAATTTATTAGTATTTTATTATACTAAAGACGTGCGTCCTACGAGGCCTTTACAAGACATCTCCTTCAAGTTTCTCGTATTATTTTTTTAATTTAAATTTCCTTTAGAAAAACGTGACGTTACAAATTGTAAAACCCTGTCTAGAATTTGAAGTTGACGTCCCTTAAGGGCCCTGCTGGCGTATGAGAAGCCTGCTTAGGCTAGCCTTCAGTTACAGGTTGAGGTTTTTATCAAGCGTTTTAAGTGAGTACATGGCGGCCAATTTTTAATAAGTTAAAAATGCACAAGCGAGCATAGCTAATTATTCAACTTCATAACATAACTCCTTTCTTTTTACCAAAATAGTGCTTCACCATCTCCTCCTATACTTTTATGCTGCATATCCATTATTTGCCTGATTCATCCTAGATTTTTATTCCGCTTAGAATTTTTTTTTGCTTTGTTTTCTTGTTTGCATATTTAGCTAAGGGTTAAACCATAATTAAACCAAAGGTTATGTGATCAGCACAGCATGTCCGTCCGTCTGTCCGTCTGCGACACGCTAGCGGACTAAACACATGTCACAGCGTTCTCCAATTTTGCACACATGACTTCTGGGATAATTGCAAGGTTAAGTACGAAGATGAGGTGGGTGGGTCAACCCCATGGGGTTCAATAGTCAAGCTCAGATATTTTCTGACTTACATGGGAACCGTTTCAATTGTAGCACGTGTTGTCATCGGTGACCCTAATAGGTTAAAATTTCATGACCCAAAACCAATATTTTTGCCCCAAATTTGTTGTAAAATTCAATTTTTTTTAGATTTGTGCAAAAAATTTTCATTTCTATTTGAAACAATAAAAATCACGGCTATTTATAAAAATAATTTTCTCTAAAACTAAATTCCAACGTCAAACATAATTTTTGAACAAAAAGATGTTAAGATGTTGACCCCTTGATCCTAAAAAAACAATTGAAACAACTCAAAGGCCTCCTTCACCACAAAAGTAATCCCCTAACCTCAAAATAACATCATGGCCGCGCTCGTTTTATTTTAAACTTCACTAATGGATTTTGTAAAATTACAAATCAAAGGACAAATTTTTTTGTATAGTACAATAAATGAAGTTTTTGATGATTTTCTTTCTAATAATATTATTAATTTGGCTAATTTTCATACTTCAATTTTTATACTAATGAGTGTTTAACAAGGTGTGTTACAATTTCCAAAGAAATAGGCACTATATAAAAGTAAAAGTAAAGCAGCGTTATTTAGCAATCTCGCAGGGCAGATGGTCAACACGAAAGGAAGGGTAGTGGTAGGAGCTCATTAGCACAGATGTTGTCATCAAGCAGGCACAACAGACTAACCGTAACATTCCGTTCTTTTACGAGCCAAGTCCATGAAGGGAGGACACCAACCTCAAATCAGGTAAGGCCGTAGCTTTTGCCTGATAACCGCAGGAGATACGGGCATAAACAAGGTCAACGAGGCCCCTAAGATAATCCCTTGAGGACAGAACCAACATTGAAGATTTTTTGTCGCAGATCGAGGGGTTTGAACTCACGTTCTCATCCTGGCTAATGACGAGAATCAGACGTTATAACTACTAGGCCAACACCGCCTCACTAGGCTCAATATTGCAAATTCCAAATTACTTCCGGGACCCTTGTGATGTATATGCCAAACGTAGGACTTTCACTAATTGAGGTTTTGATAAATATTTTCGGTTCTTTCTAGCACTCTAATGAGCACTAATGAGTTAGGGTATAAATACCGCCACCAACATTCTTGTAAAATCACTCTGCTTTCGACAGTCTAACAAAACCGTTCGGCCTACACCCAAAACATCACAAGCCTATTCGACGCGTCGTGAGTTCGTCATAATAATTAAAACACGGATACGTCATTTTCAATACAACAGTTTAGGACTCAAGTAAGTTTTTCCCACAAATTATTAACATAAAACAATTTGAGACTTAGAAAATGCACAAAAAAGTTCCGAAAATATTGTTTTTCGATACCAAATGTCCTTACGCCATGCTTTTCAAGCAAGAAATCAACCATTTCCAATTTGTATTTATCTACATTTCTAAAACAAATCAATCAATCAATCATTTTATTTGAAATAAAGCACGCCCAGATAAACATGAGTGAAACTTATCAATTGCATTAATAGCTTAACATAGCATAAGTCCATTTAAGTACTATTGAAATCAAATGAAAAATGTTTAAACTAAACGACGAGGTCACATTAGTTTAAAATTGCACAGTAAAATAATGGTTATAGTGGAAAGAATAAAGTTACAAATTGAAGTATTTGTTCACAACAGTTAGTACACAAAGTTAGAGAAGCAGAATCCAAAGCAAATGCACTATTGCCCTTGCAGAGTCGCAGGAACTGTTTGGCTTTGTTAGAGCCGCGTCCTGTTCAATGACACTCAAAAGGGCGGCATATGCATGAGGAAATCACATCCAGAACGCACTGCTTAGAAAATTTACAAGCTGGAGCTTCGGCGCACGTTATTGGAGAAAAGAACGTAGTACATCTTGTACGAATCGTGCACAAGGCAGGTTGTAGTAAGGGAGTCAATTAATTGGTCGAAAGCTTCTTCCTAAAACCAAAATTTACCCATTTTCCACAGATTAGGAGACTGTTCTGGTATAGTCTAAGCTGAGCAATTCTCGTCACTCAAATGTTTGAAAGCTTTGGCTTCAGGTAGGACTTTGCAGTGAAACTACCGGCATGGAGTGAATAGAAAAGAAATGGAATTCCAATTATGGAAATCACAAATCCAAGGTTTAGCAGTTTCAGATTTTAATGTCAAGAATTATTTTTTTGAAACAAATAGTTTGGCACAAGTATTGATGTGAACTGAAAAAGTTCACATCAATCACATCAGTTCATTTCACATCAGTTCAAAATTGGCAGTTCGTTCAAACTTACAGCGAGAGAGTCAGGAAAACATTTTATAACACTTATAAACAAATTTTCTATATATATTAAAAATATTCCGATCCATTATGTCAATGTCCAATAAGAACATTAAACCAAAATTAATAAGGAAAAACTGAAAAATACAAGCCACCTTCCAGTTTGCGATAATTTAAGTTTTGTTAAAAAAGACAACCTTTTTTTTAATGGAGTTGTATAACAAATTACCTAAATAGTTTAATTTAAACTCAAGCTAACATTTTAATTTGTAACGTTAAATTTAATGTACATAATTTAGGTAAATAAGGTAACCAAAACCTCATCCCACACTTAATTCTGACCATTTTGATTTAAACTATATACAAAAAATTCAGCTAGGTTAGTTTTTTTAGGTTTGGTTAACTAATTCGGTTCTTACGATTTTTGAAAGAAATAGTCTGAAATTAAGTTTACCGTTCACTTATCTTCAAAACAAAACCAAAGCATATTTTATCAATCTCACTTAGGTTAGTTCTAAATATTCGAATTCAAAGCGCTAAGCAGAAGCAACATTTTTCTCGCTTATCATCTTTAACGATGATGACCGCACTTGTTACACTCCCATATTGCTCAAATCAAACTGGCCACTCCCGATTTCGTTACATTTGGTATTTAACCACCAGGAAAGATCCGGGGACTGGGTCAGTTGGCTCTAGTTCACTGTGTAAAATTAATTTAAAACATAGTTCGGTTATTGCAAATTAAGGTTACCAAATAGCTAGATCATAACCCAACCTAATAGGTTGGGCCGTCGGTTGGGATTAGTCTCCATTAGAAGGCGAGGACACTTGAGACTAACCTAAACAGGATTGAAATAACCACAAATGGATTCATCTGTTGTTGGCCAGCTAAACCCTCCAACATATTTCTAAAAAACAGCATTAGGTTAGGCACTGTATAAATTATTTGATGCATTTAGAATTAATTAATTAAATTAACCAACTTTCCTGACATTGGTTTCTATTACAATGCTATGGCAATCGTAACTTAGTTTAGGAACATTTGGGAGGATTTTTGTTGGACTGTGTCCACATGGGAAGAGTCCACAGTAGTATAGTAGTATAGTGTAGTTGGATGAGAAAAAGAGAACTTTGTCCTCAAGTTTTTCTGGCCTTCCTTCCCTCCCCAATAATAAACTCACAGGGCACAGAATGAAAGTGGCATTTTATGTGGTTAGTTGTCAACTTTTACTAGCTTCATTAACATTTTTTAGTTGAGTAGTGGTATAAATGTATGAGCGTAGGAAAAATAGAGCCATTTGAAATTGAAATTGCAAGTCAAGCTTGCTATTAGACACGAGGATTTACTTAGGTCATATTGTACTAGGCCGGACTTCAATTTACAACTTTTATTTTATTTGAATTTGATTTGGTATAGTCGGTAAAATGTGTAAATGTGTAACTTTCTTGAAAGTCCGTATTGTCACACCAGTTGCAGAACTTTTTATAAAAACTACAAGATTTGCCGTTTTTCTTTTTTTTAACAAAAAAGTGTGAAACTCAATTTCTTTAAAATAAAGGTCAGGCAATTAGGTGAATGAGTTTTGGAAACATTTTGAGTCAGGAAAGAAATTTTAACACAGTTACCTTAGCTACAATCCCCATATTTCCTTGAAAGGCTTTCCGCTTTCGGCAAGAAGTTGTGCGCTGGCAAATATTAGTTTGAAATAATTACGTTGGAATAATTAAAAAAACGAAAATTACGGCAAAGAAAAATATGGTTTTTATGTTTATTGTTGCTACATTTGTATGATACTCACAAATTGATACTACTTTTGCTATACGATGACTACAACTAAATTCGATCCTACGACCTTCGGTGTCATTCTCACATTTCACGCACTTGAAACTTTGGATAGTATCTAGGAAATTATTTTCGAACTCTTTAAATCATTTTTGATCTTTACAGCTCCAATCGTTTGATGGCGTGACGAGAACTCGTAGAATCGGTCATGTCCGTCCAATACTCCCTCGACAAAGTTTATGTATTCAATCAAGACAGGATCAAAATCGAATTCCTCCAACACTGTTTCTCGAAGCAGGAGGTAGTCAGACAGGTTTTCGTTGATAAGTAGCAAAATCTGTTTTGTTGCCTCGGCAACCGAAATCCCCTTTTCGTACACCTTGAACGAGAGAAAAGTGTCCGACTGCTCGTGCACATACTCTTTCCGAACACTCATAAAGTCGTTGATGGACAAACAGCACGAAGTTTACACTTCTAGAATGCGACGTACAGACACCGCTGTGAGAATTTTTTTACGTAGCGTGCTCCCGTCAACCAACCAAAAGAGCTCTACAACGCCCTCTGCAAAAACAACCTGACGGCGCGAAAAGTGGAAGGTGTCTTCAGAGAAAGTCTTGTCAATTTTCTTAACAGCCAGAAAGCGGAGAACGTCAAAATACCTCCGGAGAGTGAAGTAGAATGGTCCTAGGTTGCTTTTGTAGTTTGGAATGATCTCTTGACAACGCTCATGCCAGTTGACGAGCGACTCAAAAAAGCATCTGAACCCTGGAAAGTTTTTGACGTCAGTAAAGCTCTTTTCGTCGGTCTTGAGTACGCGAAGGAGCTGCGTCATGCCCTTGGCAAGAGTTTTGAAGGGTACCCTTGACTCAACGGCCAACTCAAGAATGTCGTCAAATATGAAGAGCCAGTGCATCAGCTTCAGGGCCAAGCCCATCTGAATGGAATTTAGGTTGTGAATCGGATTCGTGAAAGCGGTGAAGTAGCACGACGATTCGAGCAACTGTACTGAGGGTGTGCCTTTGTGTCAAAGTAGGTGTTTGTCCAAGTCTCCAATTGCACCTTCATCATCAGAATTTTGTTTTTCGTTACGAGAAGGCGCTTGAACTTGGTGTTAATGCGAGGACACTCCCCTTGAACGCTCGTTGGTCCAAGTTTAGGATTCATAACTTCTCCCAAGTTGAACTCGAGTTTGCCAGTGAAGCCTTTGAAAAAGTAATTGACAGCTGATTGTGCTGGAAAGTAGTGTAGTAATTAGTACATGCATTTATTTTCTCTTGCAAATTTATTATTAAATGAAGCCAAACCAGCCCCCTCCCCTCCGACAAAAGTACCGTTATGCGTGATTGGGCCTCCCCCAATTTCTTGACCAATTTTCAATATTATGCGCCATATTGGTTCAAACACAATTAAATTTCAAAAAATTGAAAAATCAAGCCTTGAAAGTTGAAATTGGCGTCCGTCTCTTATGACCTGGCTTAAAGGAGGCTTGTAAGGGTAGTCTTCACCCATTTAGAAAGAAAATTGCTAGGACTAACATTAAAACTAGAAGAGGTTCAAAAACCAATTTTTCAGTTTGGGGGTCTTGAAATTGGGGTCAGTGGTGATTTGGGTCATTGAGACAATACTACATTTTATTTCATGTAAAAATATAATTTTTTTTGAAAAATTTGATTCTACGATATTGAAAGCATTTGGGGGTCATTCTTGGAATCATTGAGGGGGTCTTGAAATGGAAATTAAGTGTTCAACTGGGTCGTTGAGACCACACTGGCTTTTCATTTAAAGTGATTTAAGAGAAACTATCAAGATAACAGAAGAATAAGATAATAAGAAAAAACCTATTTTTCGGCTTTGGGAGTCATTAGTGGGTCATAGAAATGAGGGGAAATGGGCAGACCCCCATGGCCCATCTTCAAACCTGACCTCAATCTTGAATCTAAAAAAATTCCTCTG
This sequence comes from Bilobella braunerae, assembly GCA_034694865.1. Taxonomy (NCBI): domain Eukaryota; kingdom Metazoa; phylum Arthropoda; class Collembola; order Poduromorpha; family Neanuridae; genus Bilobella; species Bilobella braunerae. The sequence goes on along the minus strand of JAQFYP010000329.1, from coordinate 8,096 downwards.
GAAACGGATTTCAAAAGAGTTAACTTGTTCGAGAGTTCGATTGGGCCACCAGACGGACAGACAAGACATTCCCACAAAGTAGCTAATTTGCTACATAATAAGGCGAAAGTTGGTCCAATAGTCTTGACCTTTCAGTGTCTCGACAGGGATTCAATTACAATCAATAATTAAGAAAAAATAGCCATATTTAGGTTTGCGTAATTAAACTTAGAATTTCCTTTGTATGAATTATGTTCAAAATTGGTTATTTCCGGCGAGTATTTTGGACCTGGGACATCGTGTTACAGTTTGTAGTACGTCAGAGCTGCCATTGATGCTCCCAAACTATGTCCTAGACAGTTTTCCACAATATATTATGTTTCTTTTCTATTTATTATTTTAGCCAAACTAGCTTTTCCTAGGAGAAGAAATTTTCATTTGTATTTTTTGGGTCTTTTCTTGTCCTAGGAAATGATTGTTTGGCTAATCAGTTTCGCTAAGCCGAAAATTGCAAAACTTGAAACCACAAGTGAGCTTATGGTGTTTATGATTAGGTTACCACGGCATAAATCCACGCCAATCAAAAATTAAGTACAGTCTAGCTGCTTTTTGGAAAGGATCAGTCTCTCTGTCCGACTGTTTGCGCCATAACTCCCGAACAGATTGACCTTTTGCAAATCTGTTTGCGGGATATCTTTTAGGAGTCAAGTTCGAAATTTGGCCACGGGGGTCTGACCCGTCTTCCCTAAATGACCCCCTATGTGACCTCGAAATCTGAAAAAAAAAATCGGATTTCTCTTTTTTTTTTTTTTTTACTTTTGCGTTAAACGAAATTTTATAATTCTCTCGAAGACTTATGTAAAGTTTGACCACTGACCCCGGACCCTCAGTCCGATTCTTTCTCAAGATTCCACGGTTATTTCCTAGTTCTGCATGAAAAGAAAAGTGAATATTATTACGGAGTAAGTTATGAATTGAGAATTTAATTTAATTCTTAATTATGATTTGTACATCGAAATGCCAGTTCAATTCGAATTTCCAATGTGTACATCGAAAATCAAATATGTACATCGAAGAATATAATTACATGGAAATTTTGATGTTTTTTTTTAAATTACGATGTACTTATCGAAATTTAATTTAAATTGCGTAGAGTCAAATGAAATTGAAATTTTGATGTGGGTAACAAAATTTCAATGCACACCTCAATAAAATTGCAATATAATGTAGAAGTCTACAACTAATGTTAAGTTTCCAAATATATCGGAGCTTGGTTTTTTAATTTTTCACCTTAAATTCTGTAGTGGCGGCCTTTTATAAAAATTTCAATTTTTCAACTCACGAAATTCAAAATTCTAACTAACATATTTGAATTCCCTGTTTCAAACGTTTATGATGATAAATTGTCAAAAATTAACAATTACGACAAAAAAAATACTCACGGCGCGAGGAATCGAACCCACAACCTCGTTATTTCAAAAAGCCCGTTTACCTGTTTAAATTTCTTAAAAATTTCCGACTTTGATTTTCCAATTTTTCACCTAAAATTTCATAATGGCAGCCTTCGGAAAACTTACATTAATTCTACAATATTTCAACTTGCCAAATTCAAAACTCTAACTTACCAAACAATAAATGATAACAATAAATGTAATGAACCATTCGACCTTCCAAGGTCAAAACCTGCTTTGACATGTAACGAATTGTAATGATTATCCGGATGACCACAGAGCCCCTCTTAACCCGGAAATGACCCCTTGACCTTAAAATGACCTTTCAAGGTCAAACCTTACGTTTGCACGACACAAAAGGGCATGATTGTCCTGATGAACTTAGAGCCTCCCAGAAATGACGACTTCGTCTCAAATTGACTGATTTTCATTTTTGTACAAATTTTAACAAATTGTCAAATTTTCCTACTGACGGTATTTGAGTGACCGTTTCATCACGGTTTTTTTTTTTTCAAAAACTTAAACATTTTACTTTAAGACGGTAGCTGGCCATCTCAATACCAAAATCTCAAAAATAAAAATCTCAACATGTTAAAAATATATATATACACCATAAAAAACCTGTAAAATAAAAATCCGGTTAAAAAATTACAAGGGTTCAACTTTCAACAATTTTATTTCAAATTTTAAGGCTCGGTTTTAAAGTTATTTTTTGGTATTGCAGAGTCGATGTAAGTGAATACATAAACGACAAGCATTAACGGGTCAAAAAAGTGCTGATTTCGCTCGCATTAGCGAGCGGAAACTGCATTTTTCGGTTTGCATTGTATTTGCATTGTAAGATGTAAACACAAATGGAAAATGGAAAATGCATGCGCAAAATAAACATATGAAAGGTTATTTCGAGATCAAGGGGGACTCTGGGGTCATTTACACCATGATAACATTTTGTTTTATGGAAAAGTGGGGTTTAAGTTTAATAGGTCATTTTGAGGTGAAGAGGTCCTATTGGGGGCCACAGACAAAAGTAACCTTTACAAAAATTGTTCCTCTATATAAAAGGAAGAACTTTTGTTGGGTTCATTTTCCATGTTGGTATAGAATGATATCTTTGACCTTGACCTTCCGGTGAAACAAAATCAAACTGGAACTGGGTCGGATATGAAGGAACTTATCTCCGATAACCGCCTTGAGATATGTTGAGTAGTAGCAGAGATATAAATTCCTCTCGGACGGACGGACCGACAAAGCAAAAACATAAATAGCATTCGCATCGCTGCCGCTACTAATAAGGTAGCTCTTGAACCAGTGATTAAGAACTTTGGTAATATTCCTTGGTCTAGCAAACAAGCATTATTTGATTCCTTTCTCGCATTCTAAAATTGATTCTTATATAAAATGATGACTGTTTTTAGGAGGTGGAATAGTTTAAACAAACTGAAATTGTGAAGAAGAGGCAAATTAACGGTGAAACAACATAACTGGCGCAATTTAGCAAACGCGAAGTTCATCATATGCAGAGGACGTAATTGCTCAACGTGTGCCAATTAGTTCTTTTCAATTAGCCGCAACAATTAGCCACAACGTGCAATTTTCCAATTACAGACAAACGCACGACTAAACGGGCAATAACAAATTTTCTTCTGACTATCTGCTTCGCAATGCTCTTTGATCAAGAACTCAGACATTTTCAAGCGGCATTTAAGCAGATTCCATAGACATGGACAAACTCCTTTGTGTCTGCAGTGGCCTCTCACGTGATTTCTGTCCTAGTCCAGTCTGCCTATTTTGCCTCCGCCATCAAGTCAAGCATGGAGGACAATAGCAACTTTTAGGTTTCATTTCAATATGCAACTTTTCTCTACAAGAATTTGACTGGCGATTAAAATAACGCTCGATCTGTATAAGGCAGAATGCGTTCAGCACTTCTATCGGTTACTTCTAATGATCAAAAATCAAGGTAAGTAGCTCCTTTTGAGAATAAAACCCACAATTTTATAGTTCAGACCCGTCTGCTTACCCCAAAGTCCCCTCTATAAATCGGAGCTTTCAACGCCAAACAATTTGTATGAGAAAATAGGAATACCAATGAGACCCACAACTCTGAATTAGTATATACTAATTCTGGTAATTTTTTAACGTATAATGTCTAATACGTCGTTCAATTTGTCTACTTCCGCTACTTGAACGTACCGTTTTTGGATAGCTTATAAAACTTTGTCTTAGTAGCCGCAAATTTGCTAATCATAAGCGCGAGTAATATTTCAATAGCTCAAAATAATGAAAAAACCAACTGATACATTAAAATAAATACATATGCCTTTAAACTACCCCACGGTCATTCACTGACAATAAGATCTTAGAGTTCGTCTCATTATGCTTTTTGTTTTAAATTCTCCTATTTTATAGTTGTACTAAGATAAAAATTTTCGTGGGTTTTTAAGTTACATTTGAAACGTAATCTAATGTATTACTGTCGGACAATGACAGTGGGTTACTGTGGAATCGAACTTCCACAGCAACCATTTATTTGAAAACAGAATTTGCAGCTCCGACAAATTTCAGAAACTTCTTTTGGTGCTTACCGTCTCACTCTACTTTTCAAAATTTCGTTCCGGCTCCACCTTTCTTAATTTCAAAAACATCGTTGAAAATTTTTGCAAATCTTTCGCTGCTCATACTCTACCAAATTCAAAAATGGATGGACAAGTTCGTCAACATGATCATGTTCTTTTGGCTCTTGTTTCTAGGTAAAACTACGATAAACTTCTGGATGAAACTTGGCATATGGTATAACTTGCATATTATAATTTGTAATTGGAACTTTGAAAATTTTAGGTAAATTTTAAGTAAAGAAGAAGTTTGAAAGTTGACACTAGGCAAATTCACCCTGGATCGATTTCGCAAAAATCTGCCTTAGCAAATTCGAAGAAGAACCCCATTAGGAGTAAGCGGTCAATTCTGACATCTTATATGTTATATACCTTAACCATTCACCCCAGCAACCGCATATGTAAAACGCTAAGTATAAAAAGCAATATCGGTTTCAAATCTAATGTGAGCCATTATGGTTCATTTTGACCTTTAAATAGGTAAATAACAGTAAATACGTTTCCTACATTACAAAGTTGACCTTATTGATCATATGAGCCTATACGTGTACTAAAGAACTAATTTGACAATGTTTGAGTAGTAGCAATTTTTGCAAAGCGGGTGTGCTAACGTAAAAATGGTGATAAATTGTGTAGTACTTTTGTACTTTGCAAATTTTGGGTTCAGGGTAAAGTTTAAGTAAATCTCATGCTTCAAAGCGAACGTTCGCAATATCAAACACGTAAATTTTGGAATCTTTTGAGATTTCAAGATGAGCAGGGATGAGAATCGCAATTTTTTGAAAGCCCAATTTGCTGAGATCTTGACGTCATCAATCAAATTTCATCAGTTACTCTACAAAACTTAATCTGAAGCCATCTCACGAAACATCATCTTTAGTTTCCGTAATTTCAATATTATCACAAACTAATTTTACTCATAATTTAATCTACTTTAAATCTAGTGCTTGAAAGCACTTTCTAATCACTTTTCAAATCTTTTAAAAACATGTAACGCAATTTTCAATTTCAAGGAGCGATTGCTCCTAACACCGTGGCCGTCGAGTAGAGTAACCAGTAGCGACCGTTTCTTATCAGTGGATTTAATTCCTTTTGTTCCCGGAGAAGTAGTAAGGTGGAAAGCCACAGTAAGCGGTCAGTACTGGTTCCGCTTCCCAGTCGAAGGGTTATGTCCAGCCTTCAGAGGACCACCATTCCATCGCCTACCAGTCCACCATTTCTTAACTCCTATCCCTAGCCAGTGATGATTAACATTTTCTCTAATACTTGTTTATTTAGACAGTGACTCAATGGGGCCCGGTGTTACGAACATTGCGACACCTGACGGTTGCGTCAGCTTCTTCTTTATGCCAATGCAAAAGCCGCGGTTAATCTACTTTAAAAACTAAAACATTGGGTACATAATTCTGAAAATTCACAAGAATAGCCAGTATTTTAAGTGCAAAACGAAGAAGGAAGTTCAACAATAGTTGAGATCTCAACTGGTAGTCAGTTAGAGACCCAAGCCAAGTCAGTTTCCTTGTATCATTCAAACAATTGTATCTAGAATAAGAGACTCCTTTAATTTAACCAATGAACTTTAATTAAAGTTTAAATAAATCAATCACAAGTTGATCAACTTGAGCATTGTTATTCTATTCATCGTCTCATCTCATTCTTTCACTTGAATTGATCAATTCAGCGCACAACTTCCAGTGCTTCGAACCCTCCCGTTTGCCGTAGGTACCACGACTAGTGGTGGCGTGCAGTTAAGTTAAGTTTAAGTTTATTTGATTTAGGCTCACCCAAAAAAAACATGTACACGCTCGTAATACTAGCTTATCTATAGTTTAAAATACAAATGGATTAATCGAAATTATTAATAAGTGTCAGAATTAGGTTTAAAAAATTTTATTTATAAAAGTTATAAAAGTCAGGATCAAAGTTCATTCTTCATATGGTTCGTCCGCATTCTCAAGTTATGCCTGTTGGTACAGGCCACCTCCACCACCTGGTTGAGGAAAACATAAAGTTTCCTGTATGTGGAGTTGTCAGCCGGGAAATTTGTCAGAAAGTGGACCAAGAGTTCAATGGGGGACATGGAGTCAGTGCGTGGCATCTCCCGTGTGAGTCTGTTTCTTTCTCTGGGGGCCGCGTCACATTCCACTAAGACATGCTGGAGAGTGTGTGGTAAACCGCAAAACTTGCAGTCGACATTTTGGAAGGCTCCTAGGTTTACACAACTCCCGTTGTTCAGAAGGGAATTACTGGATTACCTTAGTTGGGCAATCCTAGTCACAGCGTATTTTGGAAGGTTGCTGGTTAAGTAGAACTTCCCTGCGCTGGACCCTCTTGTTAGGTTATTGTGATGAGTAATATAGGAAGAGTTATTTGCTCTTTCCAGGTCCAGCTGCCCCAGATTACTCCTTAACTTGGCGAGGAAAGACTACTTATTCAAAGAGGCAATGCTGTACGAGTTTTGCAACCATTTTAAGGATTTTAGAAGATTCTTTAGTTTCGTGCACCAGTTTCCGCTCTCCTCAGAATTTTCTTTGAATGAAGCTTTCCTCAAGTCATCGTAAGCGGCTCGGGCAAGCTCATTTTAAAGGCTTTTGCTTTCTCTTAGGAGTCTGCACCATTGGTTATAGTGCAACTTTGCCACTTCATATTTGATAGGTGGGACGCCGGTTTCCAGTCTCACAAAGTACCGTGGGGAGCAGATTGTAATACCTATTGCATTTTTTAGATATCTTTGTTGCACCTTTTGAGGGTCTCGCGATGGGCCAACCCCATATTCAGCACCATATAAGGTGGTTGAGTGCAGGATGGACTTAAACAACTTATTGACAGTACCAAGGGAAAAGGTTCTGAAGTGAATCTGAGTGTCTTTCTCAACGCAATCGCTGCTGCAGGTTTTTTCACTATAGCCTTTGCGGCTTGTTTGCAAAACTTTCCAGTAGAAGAGAATTTAACGCCCAGGTAGGTGTAAACCTTTTAGTTTCCAATTCTTTTCTTCTCCATTTGAGATGGTTATCTTTTAGGATCCTTTCAGGTTTAGAAACACCATGATCTGTGTTTTTGTTGTGTTCACCTGCAGCATTTTATTGTGGAAGAAGTTAGAGGCTAATGCAATCTTGTTTTGTAGAGATTATTTTGATTCAGCAACAATAACAAGGTCATCTGCGTATAGGAGGTGATAGATGAGAGCACTTGCAAGTCGAATTCCATCGAACTGGAAATCTGCGAACGCGTCTAAAAGACCATCGATGTAGAGATTGAACAAAGCTGGACTTGCGGACTCTCCTTAGAGGACCCCCTTACGAACTTCAAAACTTGCTGAATCTCCCACAGAAGTTCTCACTTTTGCAGTTGCCTGTTAGTCCAGTAATTTGAACACTCGAACAAATTTACAGGAAACTCCACAATTGGACAGAGTGTTCTATAACAGGTTATAATTAGGAGAGTCAAATGCTTGCTTAAGGTTTACAAAACAGATGTAAAGCTTTTTGCCTCTTCTTATTTGCTTCTGTATCATGGCATTGAGTACAAAAATAGTTAATGGTTAGATGGTTATAGTTGATTTATCTTTCTGAAAATCCGCTTGGATATCTTGAGATCTTGTTATGAATTTTGCACCAATTGGAGAGCTGATTAGTTAGTATGGAAGTGAAGATCTTTGTTATTGTGTTCAAAAAGGAATTTTGGCGATAATTTTTGGATCGCTAGGCTGCCGTTTCTTTGGATCGGAGAACAATGATAGGACCAAGCTTTGGTTCCTTTGCTTCGGACCAAGATAACGGCGTCATGCTTTTATCAAAAACGGTTTAGAACACCTCACACATTTTCCAACCGGACTGGCCTTAGAGCGCTTTCCAGACATTGTTTGGAATTCTGTCAGGCCCTGGGGATTTCCCACATTTAAGCGCTTTGATCACTATCCGGATTTCCAAAGGGTTAAAAGGAGCATCTAGAAGCGGGTCCATGATCACATTATCCAAGGTTTGTATATGCTTGTTTACCGGTTGCTGCTCATACAGGCTACAGAAGTGATGATACCAGATTTCAGGAGTAACCT
>JAQFYP010000328.1:0-25802 GCA_034694865.1 Bilobella braunerae | reverse complement strand
TGAGTCGATTTAGTGAGACCAAATAAACCCTATATTCATGACCTTGTCAATGAAACAATGTTTATTTGTCAATCACTATCAATTGCCTTTAATTAATTACTTAAAAGTTAGGAACAAGGAAAAGTCAACTTGTCCTGTCAGTTGTCTCTCTTCTTACATACAAACTTACTCATATGCTATAACCTAGTATATATATAGCCACACAGTGGCAAAATAACCAACGGACAAACCGGCCACGCCTTCATTTGGGCGTTTAGCGTGACGCTATCTTTACACAAAAATGTCCCTTATAAACATGAAACTCATATATTGCTTATTGGCCTAATATCCGACAGGGGCACTGCCAATATGCGTCATCTATTGTTTACTGATCAGCTTAGTCACTGCATACATTTATAATAGTGTGGTAATCTTTATGGCTAGTTGGATAGGGTTTTAATAGGGTTTTAGGCCATATAGTCCATAATGAATCAAGGTGGCGACTATAGTGGTTACCGGAAGTAAAGGTCACTGGTCAAGCAGGTCAACACTCGTAGAAGTTATCGATTGTTAACTGATCCGCATAGTCATTGCATACATATGGGGTTGACATATATGTATGTAGCATAGGGTATGGGCCATATCGTCCATTACGGGGAGGTTTAATTTAGAAAACATGCATTTAGAAACGGTTCAGCACTTGTAGTTTTTTCATTTTGAAAGTTGCGTTTTGTCATTTTGACACCCCATTTTGCCAGTTATTAGACTCCACTTCGTAGTTTTGCCATGAGTTTTGCAATTGCGCTAAAATTATGTGAAACAACTCCCCTACACTCTATTAGTATCCATTTAAGCAATTTTCTTCTTCTTCTTTTTAATTACTAAAAGTAGCGGATGAGAAGCTACTGCTGTTTTATGTTTTTTGTGTGTCCGCCCGCCCGTCGTCCATTTGATGGTGAGTATCACGATTATCTCAGAAAAACCAGCTATAAGTTCAGATATTTAAATTTTGATTAAAATAAAACCATAGCCCAGTTGTGTAATTGGTATAGCAATAGCAGTTGCCATTGACCAGTTCCTAATTTGGGGGCAAATTACAGATTCCATTAATTATTAGGCTAAGTTTCCGTTAACTAAATTTGTAGGTCAACTGCTTATAATTGGACTGGCAAGTGCAGGCGTCGTTAACTAGTTGAAAATTCGGGAGTCAAACGCATACACCATCGGTGAACACCATGTTGTAGGGGCAAGTACAACGTGTATGGCTTTTTAGTGGCAACCGCAGACTGCAGTTCCCTCTGCAACTACTCCATTACTGCTCTCATCAAAAGTGGTTTGTATGTATGTATTTTGTTGGAGGGGGTATTTCAACCCACACCGCTCAAGCCACAAACGGGCCCATTGCAGTAACTCCAGAAAATACACTGCCAAGGCCTCCCCATCGTCTCCGCACCTGTATTGGATGTTAGGATAATTTGTACAGCGAAATCATCCCTTAGACATCCCAGGCACTTTAACGGAGAGAATTAGGATTCTTCCCTAAAGGAACTCCTTCGTTGGACTTACGCCTTCATGCTATCAATCTGCATATGCAGATTGTCCAGATTTAGATAACAGGTGAGAGATCCCCCATAAGAGTTCTTTTGCCTCTACTGTTATCTCTGGAGCATGGACGCTTATAGTCCTTTGGCAATTTTCTATTAGGGTGATCGAGACCAGCAACGTCGACGTTATTGTCTCCATGGAGAAGCTGGGTCTCGATCTCCGGATGCCAGTGGAGAAGCATGAAAAGCTTAACCACTGGACAACCAGGCCCCGAATTTTGGAATGCAAACCCTAAGTGGTTTGCATTGAGTCATTATTCTTTTTCGAATGTTATCTCGCGCACGCTCGGAGTCATTGTATAAAGAATATAAACTCTCCTAAAATTTATTTCATCCAAATAAATGAAAACCGTTGACACCAATGACGAAATAAACCGTTGTAAAAGCACGTAACGTAAGTAGCGTATTGAACTAACGCAAATAAACTCCATAAAATCGAACCGAAAACACCGACTTTAGGGTTTGGGGTTCATTTTGGGAATTATGGCACCTAAGGGTAAAGGGTTTTGGTCAAAACTGAGGAAAAAACAAAAATCGGATTTTTCGGTTTTCGGGGTCACTTTGGGGGTCATTTTGGGGGTGAAGGGTAAAACCCCCATGACGATTTTTGAAATTGACCTCACCCTTGACCTCAAAAAAATTATCCCGGAAACAGATTTGAAAAAAGTCAACCGGTTTGGGAGTTATGGCGCAAACAGTCGGACAGACGGATAGACACAGCATTCCCATAAAGTAGCTAGAACGCTACTTAATAATACTATAATCTACTATTTATTAAAGATGCAAGCATGCGAGCAAGTGGACCTTTCAATAATGCTGTACGATTTTATTATTTTCAACCACTTTACCGTTGTTGCATATGCGAAAAGATGTGCCAAGACAGCCTGAGTTCTAATCAAACCGCTTTCAAAAAAATTTTTTTTTTACAATTTTTTGTTGTCGTTCTAGGTGCCAAACAAGTCCGTATATAAAGGTAAAGGTAAAGGAGCGTTATTTGTGATTCCCGCAGAGCGGATGGTCAACATGAAAAGAAGGGTAGGGATGTGGTAAGGATAAGGAGCTCATTAGCATAGATGTTGCTACGTGAACACTAGAGAAACAAGCCCGTATATAACATATAATATAACCTAAATGTGTTACAATTTAAAATAAATTAAAAAAATAGGAATGGAAAAATAAGAGGGGTCCCCTTAAGGCTACTCTTGTCCTAAAACGGGCTTGTTTCACTAGTTATGAGATGATTTTGTTTAGTCATTTTCCTTTTAATAAATTCGGGCTTTGAAATATCAACAAAAAACAAATTTCTACTGTCATAGCTCAACTTAATTGTAGCTTCCACAAAGTCTTCCTCCCTAACATATTGAATACGAATCTCTTTAGTATTCCCATTAGCCGTTGCATTCCTAACTCCTAATAAATTGACTATACCCAAACTTCCCAATTTCTTCCACTCTTCGTGTTCGCTCAACTTAATTATTTCACTCATCGATCCAATAACATCCAGTTTATTCACTTCAGTTTGAGTCGTCCCTGGCAATTTTTCTAACTGAGTCCAATCTTCTAGCAAGTCTTTCGGCTCTTGCATAAACCTGATCATTTGCCTGTTAGCTGAAGCTTCATTCAGTGGAAGGCTAACGTATAGGACTCGGGAGGCGTCGTCTTGAGCTTCGGCATTTATTACCGCAAAAATTACGGTTGCATCTTTTTGAGTTTCAGTAGGTTCAAACGTATGTATTAAAAATTTGAGATCTCCCAAGTCTCGAACTTTCACTTTCCGTACGCCCCCTACAACACTCCTCCAGTAAATCATCTTTCTAACGGCCAGGGTAGCGTCTTTGTATTTCTCCAGTTTATCAGAAAAATTGTCGTTTACCAGAATTTCATTCAAGTAGTAAAAAATGTCGGCGTCAATTAGTTGTTCGTCAAAATCAATTTCAAACGCTTCTTTACGATTCTTGTCATCCCATACGACGCACAGCTTTTTCCCACCTTCGCAGCTGTAAAGTGAAACCAAAGTTTCTTTTTTTCTTTGACCAATCCGGTTCAACTCTTTAGGCTGCATAGTTCGCTGGTCTACGCTTAACATTTTCACCACACTACTTTTCTCTTCATCTGAATTTAAACGTTCCCATTCATTTTTGTTTTTCTTTAAATTAATATACCACCTGCTTATTGAAACCGGCACTGCAGAGGTCGCAAATCCATTCTTTGCATTTGCAATTTCCGATTCTGAGTTTAGTTTCCAAAGTCCTTCCAACCCAAATTTTTCGTTGTTCAATACTACCGCATAGGCCAATATGTAGCCAGCTTCAATATATCCATCATTGTGCGGGACTACTTGAGCAAAACCTGCCGACACGCGGCATTTTTTTTCGGCTTTACTCCCTGAAATGAGTTCCAACGTGCCCACTGCAATGTTGAAATGTGCCAAATAATATTGTATCCACGGCAGAAAAGTTTTGAATTTTGGAATATTATTTTTGTGAATTATTTCTACAAGAAATGGGTGTGGATCTCCTAAATATCGCAGTATTTCCCTGTCAATATCATCTCGGGATTTAGCACTTGTAGAAGAACACGGACGTAACTTAACAGCTTCGTAACTTCGACGACGGGCTGCTATTAGGACGACATCAGTAGGGCAGTAATTATCGTTGAGTACTTTGTAAGAGAGAAAGAATCTGTCTGGTGTATCTCCAAACTGCCTTATCTTGCGGAGTTCGTAATTTTGATTGTTTTTGATGCGCAAAAAAGAAGTGAATGCCTTTACATCGTTTTTCAGATCCGCACTTACGTCAGTCCAAGGCCCAAGCTTGAAAGCCGTAAGCTTCTGTTCAAGGTACTTTTTTATGTGCAAGTCCACTTCAGTAGAAGTACTAAAACCCGGGCTTGTGTACATCAGTCTCTCTGATGCATTCTCGAGGGCTCTGTGTGCTTCAAAATACAAGTTCCAAAAGCGTTTGTAGACCCGAATGGTGTTTGTCCCATTAGAAATTCCGGAAATTTTTTTTTCTCTAACAAAATTTGAAGAACCTAGTGAGCCCTTCCGGTCAATGTTTGTATTCCAAGCAAACGTCCAATCGCACTCAAGCTCTTCTGTTATGCCAATTGTAGGGGCACTTTTGGAAACAGGACCAACGCCGCTCAGTTGCCAAGAACCTTCAAGTTTCAGCATCGTAATATACACGTAGTTATGATTTTTACTAGCAAAACCGTGTCTTAGTTCCAAGTAGACGAGAGCCATTTCGATAGTTTGTAGGGTGGTGGTTTTTATGGAACCCTCGCAAATCGAAACGGTCAAATTTATGCCGAAAAATTCGGTTTTAAACCATAGCTTGAATTCTTGGTTTGCAGCCTTTCTAATGGCCTCCTCCGCTTCCCCTCCAGTGGCAGTTGTGGAGGTCTAAATGATTGTAGGAGGTTAGAAGTTAATGTGTTTTAGCAGCGACAGTCACAAAAACCCTGAAGTAGCTAACAAGGACACCGCGCGTCGCGATTCCTTCTGATCGAGATCAAACTTTGTAAATGCAGTTGTGTACGAATTTTGAATTTGAATAGTTAAGTTTTAATATTAATTTTATTTAATTTTAATTTTTATTTTAATATTTTAAATTTTCTTTTTAATTGTTTATCACTATTTAACTAACTACAAGTACAATTAAGCTCTAGCGTGATTATTATTAACATCTATATTGAGTATGCATTATTTAGAGTTAATTGTTATTAAATCTAGACATTGTTCAGATTTTGGTTAGTTATGACGGCTGTAAAAAAATTGTGATTTTTTTTTTCAACTTTTCTCTCCGCTCAGCTAAGTTTTTATATTTGATATTTTCCTTTTACTTAAATTTTTGATTTGATTTTCAAGATGGGAACATTTTTTTTGGGTATAATTGTAGTTTTCGATTGGAATTTGATTGATTTTAAGTGACTGAATAAATTTTGATGGAATCTTAGTTGAAATTTCAATTTTGGTGTTGTTATGAAAAACAAACATTTGAGCGCAATTTTGATGGCATCATCGAAAACTTAAGTTTGATCGAAATTTAATTGTTCTCATCGGAAACTAAAATTTGATAAAAATTTTGTTGATTTCATTTAAAACTTTAACGCCATCGAAATTTCCATGTGCATATTGAAATTTCAAGTGAAACCAAAGTTTCGATGCGCATTTCAAAATTTTGATGAGCTTATTGAAAACTCAAGTGAAACCGAAGTTTCGATGTGCGTATAAAATTTCGATGTACATAATGAAATTGCGGTAGAGTTATTTAAAACTCAAGTGAAACCGAAGTTTCGATGTGCACATCAAAATTTCGATGAGCTTATGGTGAAGGTGAACTCAAGCAAAACCGAAGTTTCGATGTGCATATTAAAATTTCGATGTTACATTTTGAAAAATGGATGAACTTCTCAAAAATTCAAATGAAACCAAAGTTTAGATGCACATATCCAAATATCGATGTGCATAATGAAAAACTCAAAAAATATCGAAATTTCGATGAACTTCTCGAAAACTCAAATGAAACCGAAGTTTCGATGTGCATATCCAAATATCAATGTGCATATTGAAAACTCAAAAAAATATCAAAATTTCGATGTACATAAAGAAAAGTATGCGTGTAAATCAAAACTTCGATGTCGAAATATGTGAAATAATTTAGTCAAATGCAAAACTAGTGGAAACGTGAAGTTTGACTTTACGACATTTCGGTTACCCCGGAATCGATTTTTTTTTAATTTCGAAATTTATGGCCATTGACAAAAATCCAAAAAAAAAACAGCACTAGTTTTATGACTGGCTTAATGCATTTACAAAGTATGAGCTCAATCAGAAGGAATCACGACGCGTGGTGTACTTGTAAGTAAAAAAGGAACTGCTTCTTTTTTGATGGGTGGGTTAGTAAATGGGTAAAATGCAGATGCCTAAAACTGTTCTTTTGGAGGTGCATTATTTATCAATATTGGTATTTTATTCAACCAATTGTACCATTGTAAAACACTTTTTGTATTATGAAAAGTACAATTAGTTCAACAAATGCATTCTGCCTACTCGGGAACTGCAAGTTCAGGGATAACAGTCGTGTGAAAAAAATGTCTGATTATTGATCTTTGTTACCAAACCACACTGGAAGCGTTTACCAATTTATATAGAACCATGTGTTGCTTACTCTCATTATTTTGCAAAAAAAAATCATACTTTGGTTGAAAATTATTGCACAGATTAACATAATCTTATCAAGAAAGTTAAAAAATGCACTTACCATGAGCAGAAAAGAGATTAAACTAATTGCCCAGACATGCATTGTTGCTATAGTAGATGTGCTGTTGCAAAAGAATTTTAGGCAAGGCTCCCGCTTTTCCTACAGCAGAGTGCACAGTCATATTTTTAAAATTTTACCGCCAAACCCGAGTACGGAAACATGTTTCAAATTCTCCCGCCGAACCTGTGTGCGGAAAATGCACTGTGTCGAACCCGAGTGCAATTCTATTTTTCAAAATTCTAAACCGAACCCGAGTGCGGAATTTCTACCACCGAACCCGAATGCGGCGCATGTTTCAAAATTACACCGTGTCGAACCCGTGGATACGTGTTTCAAAATTCTACCGAGTCCGGCAACATGTTTCTAAATCCTTCCGAACCCGGGTGCGGCAACATGTTTCAAACAATTTGCAATTTTTTAAATTACAGATATTTGGCAAAACATAATCCACACTGGATGCGCGACTCGAAGAGGCAAAACGCTTCATAAATTAATGTTTGGGCGGGAATACTACGGGGACAAGTCGAAGGCCCATTTTGCTTCACTGGAAACATCAAGCTCGGAAGAATGGAAGCTCGTATCTGAACATGCTTCAAAACAAAATTGGTCCAGCAATCGAGGCCATTGCAGGTCAAGAAGAGGGGTTTTCCTTACAAGATGGGGCTCCATCTCATTGGTCGAAAGAATTAAGGAGCTACTTGTATGCCGGTTTTCCAGATTCCTGGATTGGGAGAGACGGATCGATCCCGTGGCCCGCCAGATTGCCCGACCTAACTCCCTTAGATTTCGGATTCTGGGGAATTGTACACCATAAAGTTTTCGTGGAACAGAGTCCCGACATCAAGACTCTATGGAGGCGAATCAAAGACGTTGCCCATTGAATCCCTGCGCGGACTTTCAAAAATCTGCAAAGAGCGTTTTATGATCGTCTTGGATATTGTTTTGTGGCAAACGGGGCTCATTTCAAGCACCTTCTATGATGAAACGTTCTGTTTCTTAAAAATAACCTTTTCAAAAATTTAGTACAAAATAGAGTTGAGGCTAAAATTTCCCACCATGGTAAAATAAATAACTTGTTTAGAATTTGGTTGTGCATTTTTTATTTGAAGTCACTTTATGTACAATAAATGTCACTCACATAAACTTTTCTCAATTAGCAGCATTTTATTTTTCAGAACTAAGATTATTTCCGAGACAATAGAACATAATATCCATCAACAAGTATGTATTCTGCAAGCTCAGAGTCAGGGGCCGGAACGTCTGCAGAAGTTGAAAATAGCACAAATTTTGCCTTAGCGCTGCCACTATCATCTTCCGGAATCCATGTCTTGCGGCTACAATGTAAACAGAACAAAAAATAATTAAAAATAAATTATCAACACAGTGTACCAGCTGAAGTTATTCTCATCAAAGAATTACATCACAAATTACTTCTTGCAACTCAGCTCTTACCAAACTCCGCCACACTAAATGGCATTTCATGCATTTTTAAGGAATTTACAGTACGTGAGTATTACATACCGACTACTTTTAGTCACAAATTTTGAGCACAAACAATATCCTGGTCTTGTGAATAAGTGCATAAATCCATAGCTAATTTGATTATCGATTTTCAAAATCGATTCTGAAACAGTCTTTACAAATGTTTCGGATTAATAATGAAAAACAACTTTATATTTGCACTAATATAGTGTTATATATAAGTTGCACTTACAGTAATCAACATGTTGAGTCCTTCGTCATACTTCACATATGCTTGGTAAACATTCCAACCACTGAAACTCGTAATGGTAAAAGTGATATCTGCATAAGCTGCAAGGAGTCTTACAAGTGTTGAAGTAAATTGAAGCCTGCGTCTGTAAAATATATCAATAAAAAATGTTAAACCGATTTGCAATAATTCCACAGTTGGGCGTTTATTACATGTTATTTTCATCCGATACTCGTTGCAAGGCCAGTGGTATATCACGATATTTACTTTGTCCGTAAATACGCATGTCAGTCATACCTTTCAAAGATCTTTCTATATAAAACATTACTAGTATTTATAGAATACTACAAAAGTTAATTAATACAGAATCTTCACTTTGCTTTCAATTACTATTTCTTAGACTATGGAGCTGTGTTTCTTACAAATAGAATTCAATTAAAAACAACCTTTTTGTTTTTAATTGTTTTTTTTTAATTTTTTAATTTTTAAAACGGTTCTTATAAAAGCGCTATTTTTACGTCAGTATTTCCCTGTGTAAGTGGTGGGAAAGAAGGTTGCACTGAAAGTCACCATACTTTATTCAGCGCTAGAGATGGCCCCCTTAGTTTGAACATGAATTTTTCGTGAGAGATTAAATCATTTTTTTGCTATTTAGTGGAGTATTATTTAGTAAAAAAAATTCCTAGGACGGGCATGTGTGACTAATGCATATAACAACACATTACAACAAGCAACATTTGATCACATTGTCAATTCAAATTTGAAAAATGCATTTTCGGTGTAAAATATTTGCATTTAGCATTTTATTTGGATATGGAGATTTTATACCACAAAGTTCTGAGAAAGCACAGCATCTCTAGTTTCAAAAATGATTTCACATTAATGTACTTACGCAGTCAAAAACAAAGCTTTCAATGAACATGATTTCGTCCTGTGGCCCTAAAAAGCAGGTTATCCTGGCTCTTCTGTTCACATTGAGGAGTAACAAGGATTTACTTTCTAAATCTACATACCTTGCAGACGGGGAAAGTAACCTATTATAAAAAAAAAACATCTATAAAAACGGAAAGATGCTTGACTGTGCTTCAACTTCATTTGTGTGCTTATCCTATGATCTTCCGAGCCAAATATGCATATACGTGCATACTTTTTCCAAATATATGATTCATCTTGAGGTGTTCGTGAACTCACACGAAAATAATAGCTCAGTATACAGTATAAGTTATTTGCGTCATTTTAAGTGCAATGATAAAGCAAAAGGCTAAAATACAAAATGGAGTGTCAAAATGGCAAATGAAGTGTCAAAAAGACAAAACAAAAATATAAATATCAACAACTGATAAACACTTCGAAATGCCCCCAAAATGAGTGATTTGGATTACATTAAAATTCTTAGAAAGCACATCATGGTCCTTAACTAATTGTAAAACTATGCTTTGAATTAGGCAAACAAATGTTCTATTCGCATTGTTCTCAAGGAGTAGTGAAGTCATTGTAGCGCATGCTCTGTGTTAGTGTTTCTGCAAAAGAAGAAAAATATAACTAAAACTTGCGCTTTTTTACGCATAGTATGGTGTTCCTGGAATATCGTCTCCACCAATGCGTTCAACCTGGTAAATCGTCATTTGCCTCAAAGAGTTGAACTTATCGCACACTAATATATTGTATCGATTCGTTTTTTCAACTAGTTTCTTTACCGCCCAATTGTCGACCTGAAATATTAAATGTTAAGCTGAAGTTGAACAGTTTAATGGACTTTGGTTTTTTTATGCGATAGATTTGCCTTACCTGGCTTTGAATAAATGTTTTCTCTATTTTGCTATTTTTGTTTTGGATTGCAAGAAAATACGAATCGTTTTCCAAATTATTTATGCACAGAAACCAGTAAAATTTCCCATCCTCTGGGAGAGTCCCAGTTTTTGCAGTCCAGGCTCTGATTGTGCTAAAGTGTATGTCACAAGTTAAAGCAGATTTGGTTAGGGTAGGTGAAGTAGTCAATTAATCGTTTATTTGAAATTAGGCATAAGCCATAATCAACACGGTATGTTAAGTAGTTAATAAGAAATACTTGTTTTTGGACTTGATGTTGGATTGGAGGACCCAAGATTCAAAGTGGATGGCCTTCCTGTCCGGGAAAATTATACCAAAACTATCACACTCTTGCATGTACCAATCTTCTGAAGAGTTATTTTTTGACATAAATTGGACTGATTTTGACTTAACTAATGGTATTTTAGCAGGTCCTTCATCCGTTATGTCCGGTAGTGAATTGGAACGAATCATTTCTGCAATATGAGGAGTAGCTGTGGTTGGTTCCTTGAAAATATAATTTAAATTTCAAACTTCAATTTCTTTTGAAGTTTAACTATCGCTAATTTTACATCAAAATTTGAGTAGTTTAAAATGTAGTTTAGTTTTAGTTTAGTTTAGTAGTAGCTTAAATCTTTACTTGAGTTTTGTAACTATAAAATCGAGGAGTAAAATACTTCTGAATAGGTTTGTCCGGCTGCCCGTCCCTTCCGATCACCTTTAAATTACAATTGTTCAGATACGAATAGTCGGAAAGTTCGAGTCTACAAATTAATTCATTATAAATGTTTTAATATTACATTAGAAATTGTGTACTGCATGATTTAGCTAAAATTTTCGAAAACATTTTTAAACAGACTCTTTTAAACAAGAATGTACTCACTTGACAAAGGTTGTTTCCTTTGTTGCGACAACGACACGTTCGATTGTATTATTCTTGTAAATAGAAACGAGAACTTCGGAATTTTCAAGTGTAAACGGCACCTGGAATGTATTATAGAAAAAATCGTATTTGATAATTAGTAAAAGTCAAAACTTGGAGGATCATTAAGTAAGAAAAGAAAACGAAAGTTGTTTTTTCGTGCTGTCTGTCCATCCGACGGTGATTTCCTTCAAAGTATAAGTATTATCTCAGCAATAGCCCAGCATATCTTTAAATTTGTTTGCAGATATGAGTTGCTCAATTATCCGGTCCAGCTCCAATATAGTTCTGCTTGACCCGCAATGACACCCTTGGTGATCAATGGTCAATGTCAATGACATAATTATATGACAATTTAAAAATTATCACTACAAATGGCTTTCCCCTGATGAACTGAGCAACATTTGTATAGGACAGTTTTTTCTGTATCCCGTTTAGACCCCGAATTGCAATCTAATTGCCCTTGAACAATGATTTTTTAAAGTAAAACGCTACTTTTGTGGGAAACAAAAAAAAAGCTATCCCGATCAATATTTTTAATGATATTAATTTCCCGTATTTTCGCTACTTAAGTATACCGTTTTAACGCGGTTTATTTAGATTGTTACCATTATCGCATAGATTATTTTAAGGATTTCTGAATTAAAACATATGATGGCCTAGTACATAATCACAGAAATACATGTCACAGGTTTACACTACCGTTAAAGTATCGAGAACTGGACCTGTTTGTAATATTAAAATAGTTATTGTTTTAAGGTCAACTATTATCGAGCAATGAGTCTATAGATGAGTACGCCCTCATACATGCCACAACAGAGCGAAAGCTAAGAAATGTTCAAAACAACCAAAAAAATATGCATATTTCGTTAGGTTGAACGTTTCTGAGCTTTAATGTAATGTCTCGGAACTCTTACAGCATCAAACTTGTTTTCGCTGTAGATAAGTTTTACTACTGATCCGTCACTACAAATTCCGATCAATTTATCCTTCTTAACGTCAAGCTGGTTAGTGATTTGACTGGAAAGTTTCGGATACTTGTAAAACCTTTAATTGAAAACAAAATATTATCACCAATATTTAGCACTTAGATCCGATAATTAAGTGTTGAACTGTCTTATGCAAGATTTCAAATTTGTTTTGTTTTGAGAGCAGATAAAAAAATATTTAAAATCTTAAAAGATCTTAAAAAAATGTTTGCTAAAAGTGGAAATGGTGACGACTTGCTCATTGGTATTAAATTGTACTTTAAGTCACTCAAATTTTGAGAAATCGAATGATAATCAAAGAAGAAGTGACTTATTTGTTAAGACTAAAATTCATACGTGGAGCTCCCGATTTTTGGCATTTTTACCAAAAAGTTCATATTATCTGTTTTTCGGTATAACACGCGTATCTATGCCATAATATCAATTAGTACTTTGTTGATAACTTAAATCAACACAATGTTCAATTACTTCGTTTCCACCTTGCACTACTTGGAAGCTGAATATTACCAAGGCTAGCATGTTCTGAAACAAACGAATTTTCACGGCATGCTATAAAAACATATGGAGATGAAATAGTACTTTGATTTGAATATACAAATTATACAAAAGTATATACAAAGTAAGTTATCTCTTACGCCGTTTTTCAAAAACGTTTGTTTCATATCTTCTTTGTAAACGATTATTGGACTTTGTAAATAAGGTATAAAAAAAATGTAAGACCGACCTATTACACACACAGGGTAAAATGGCAACTGAATATATGTGTCTTGCTACGTCGCTTTTGAGTTGAACCTACGTCATAAAAATGGGGTTGTAAAAACCAGGTGCCCAGTCATCTCGACCATGCATTTCATGTTACGTCACAAACAAAATCTGTGAATTCGCTCTTTCCGCTTTACAAAAAAAAGTTTACGTTTTTAACAAATTAATTTAAAACACGAATAGTAAATACAATTTTTTTGTATTGATAAATGAATTAAGGTACAAATTATAAAAAGCATCAGTCTTGACTAATAGTCTAGAATTTATTTATGATTATTATAGTCATTATAGATTTTTATTCATTATTTTAGCTTACCTTAAGATTATAGTCGTCCCTTCACCTTCATTTCACTTTCCTCTGTCAAATCACCGTACCGTAAATTTAAAGTTTATATTGGAACAATTATTCAGGGTAACGTCCCTTTCTCTTCAAAATACAAAGCGGCAGATTATACACTTCTTTGAGTGTGAACACAAACACAATTAATTGTAAATTAAATTTAAGTAATTATTATGAAGGCAGCTGCTGTCGGAAGTATTATGTTTGTCAACAAGCTAAACGCAAACTTTGTAAAAAAAAAACCGTTAATTGGCTAATTAGCACAATTACCAATTAGTATTAATACATAATTAAAAACATTACGTTCTTTTAAGTAATTTAAATATGCTAATTTAATAATTCATAGATTGGATACATCCAGTTTTGCCGAGTTCTTCAATCTCGTAAAACTGGTTCATTGAAACTTCTCATGCTAGGCCAATCGACGCAATGACACGGTTTTCCATGACCGTCAGGTAATGTTCACTGAACTAAAATTGGATTAAATTAGAGTAAATTTTAAAGTACACTTATAAAAATACAGCAAAACAAAACGATTGGTTTGTAATTTTAGGCGTATTTTTAAATTAGGTACTTGACAGCTGGACATTCTCAAATTTCAATTGCAATAAGCCACCGTGTATCTCCTTCATCAGTTCGAATGATCATAATTGAAATGTTGCCTTGTCGGAGGTCTTAAGGGAATATTTGAAACCACTCTAAGTTACTGATCTCAAGAAGGAAATTGAAGAGAATTGGGAATTTTCGTTGTTTGCAAGGGCTATCGATGAAAAGCATATCAGAGTCACTTGCCCTGCCTGAAGTGGAACTCAATGTCAGTTCTTTAACTATAAAGCCTAATCGTCGTGGTTGACGCCACCTACAAGGTTACTTTTGGTAGAAACACTCATGAAACAGAGCGGTTCTTTGTCTGATTCTGGCGATATTGTTGCAACCTTCAATTGGAGCAGCACTGGACTTGCGATGGAGGATTTCCATTAAACCTTAATTTAATGAGTTCTTAGTCATCTGATTAACGAGGCGAGGCTGAACGTACTTTCATTTATCGTTTGTCTAGAGCTATAATGATAAGCGAAAACCCCGCCAGGTGGCTTATATTTCATACAGCAATATTTGCAAACCGTGTCTTTGTTCAAAAAGTGGTCTTATGTTCGTCTCACTTCACAATTACCTCAGAACAAAATGCGACAATGTAGTTTCAGCCGATATGGTAGGTTATACAGGGATAGTTCCTGGAAACCAAAAAACGTTGATTTAACAACGTCTATATTGGCTGACTTAGGCCGACAAGGATAAACAAAATTACAGTACCGAAGCTTCGGTTGTACGTGATTGTGTCAAGAATTATTTCATGCAGCAGGATGCCTTGTCCTGGCAACATGATTATGTACAGAGAGGGTTTTCAAAGTCAAATTTACTTGTAATTTCGATTACTGAAATAAATTAAATAAACAATTGAAATTTTTATGCAATATTCTTTTCAAGTTCAAACACAAGTTGCAAGCAATATCTGTGGTTGTGAAAATTTATGAGTGAATTATTTATTTGATATATGGCCAACCCAAGATCAACATAATTACATTATGCATTAGTTTGAATACTAGTGTCATATTAAGTAAGGTTAGAGTGTTTAAAGTCTATTTTACAGGCTTAGTTAATGGTAAATATACACAAATAAAAGTATTGTAAGAGTAATTAATTGTATTGAAAATTTCAGATTTTCTATTATCTTCTAGTAAACGTGTAATTCATTACAGTCGACAACGATTTAAGCTATTCTAGGTTGCCAAGCTTCCACTAAATGCTAACGAGACACGGCACTTACCTCCTCTTATGTACAGTATCATTACAAAGGACATCAATTCTGCGTTACGTAAATTGGTATTTTACCAGAGCCGTTTTTTTTTTACATTTTCTAGTAATTGCATTAAATCGCCTTTTTTAAATTCACTCAAAGTTATTGTTATTTTACTTCAAAATAAAACTTTGTAAACAAATCTAAATAGTTTTCAGCAATTTTCCCACTACTATTTTTAATCGAGTTGTTGAAAATTGCCCTTATTTTGTCATCACTGGACCGTTTCTTCGCGAAAAGTTGAATTGGTTCCAAATTGACGAAAATGGCGTGAAACTATGTTGGGAACATCCTATTAACATGCTCCCAACATACTATACTTTGAAAAATACAGTAAGTGACGAAAAGGTGACGGGAAAGTGATACGGAAGTGACGAGTGTAGTTGCAGCGTTATGTTATATTTTTGCAGCGTCAATTATTAAAAAACGGTTTATTAGAAGAAATTGTTTTTAACTTTAAAAAATATATTTGAAAAGTTATTGTATAGTTTTTTCAAACTTTCACAGAGACATTTATTTCTTAACGTTTCTTTTATAATCTTGAAGCCAACAAATGTTGAAGTGTATTGTTGTGTTATTTAAACTCAATGCTAAACAACTTTTTTTTAGGTTTAATACAAAGCAATTTCCTTTAATTCTCGATTGTGATATCAATATAAAGATATATAAAAGTAGAATGATATTTTCATGAGTTATTCCTTGCATGCTGCTATTAAATATTGCTTACCATGGAGCCGGGAGGCTAGCAATGTGCAACTGAAAGGGGCTGCGGTGACACGAAGCCTTTGTGGCATGTGTTTTTTGTTGTGTACACACTTCAACAAGTTGATAACAGTATGACAGCTCTAGACTTTGCTACACTTTCAACTTTCCTATAATATGGATTTGCTTTATACTTTCCATATTTTAATTTTAATTTTCCTACTCGAAACTAATTTAAAATGTTGTGTAAGAAAATGTTTGGTCCTGTCATTTTTTTTTTAATTTTTTCATATTTTGGCGCTAAATTGGATTAAAATACTTAGGTTGAACTTATCAAAATTTGACATTTCCATATTTGACCTTTCACTCTGGGAAAACCTGGAGTAATTTCCGCTCGAAGTTTGAATCTAAATAACCTCATTTAAAAAATACTTTTAGTTACAAAATATGACGCCTCTACACCAGACGTCTTCTAATTCTGAAATTTGACCTTTGAGCTAGTAAAACCGGAAGCACATTTTACCAGAGTTTGACCCTAGGCCACTCAGATACAGATACAACTACAAAACTCACTCATGTGCAAAATAGAACGTCCGTGACTTTAGTGGGTATTGCAGCATAGGATAATAGACGTTGAGGTTTTGCCGTTTTGTCATTTGACCTTTGATCCTGAAAAAAAGTTAATTTTACATGGAGTTCAGCCTTAAACCTGCGCAGGTACCCATATTGGTTACTTTTTTCTGCTGCTGAATTGCGACTGAAGGAAAACGCTGCAAATGAGGTTGACATTGAACTTTTGTAATGATTTTTGTATTGTGCATGCCTGATGTATCTTCGTCTACCTTTTCATACCAAGGCGGGAAAAACGTCTTTGTACATTTTTTTACAGTGACGACACAACCTTATGTTTAATATTACTATTATTAGACATGCTTCAAAGCCATGGCACTGCGATTAAGTAAAGATTCGTATTAACGTTATGCAGCTCTTGAAAACATGTTCGTAAATATTGCTCACAGTAATTTTGACATCGAACCCTTGTAATTAAACGTTTATTTGCTATGTCAAGGAAAAAAAATTGCTTTTAAAAAATTATTAGAGCCCACTTTCTAACATAACATTAGAGTACGGTGGTATGGAGTGTATACCCACTTGTGGAGGCATTTAGTTATATTTAAAAAAAAATTATACAATGAAATAGTATCCGTTGCAAAATTTCTAAAGTGAAAATTTTTAATCAGTGATGATATCCAAACTGAATAGATCCAAGAGGTGAAAATATCAATAGTAAAAATATCCAACATGTAAAAATATTGAAAGTATAAATGCTAGTAACAAAAAATTTAAATTCTTTAAACTTTAAAAACATCATTATTTTACGCAACCTAAGTGGCAATTACAAATAACAGTAAAACCCAATATTTTCTTACTTGTTGATGCTTTTGCATTGCATACTCATTCAAAAACCAAAGTATATATTTACCCGTGTAAACTTAAGGTTAACAAAATTATAATGAAACTTGCATTGGCCTTTTTGCATACTGTGAATTTTCCACGTTGAATACTAGCCTTTGGATACTCACCAATTATTTTAACTTTTTAAATTATCAAACCTTGAAAAGAAATATAGCCTTTCAAATTATGGATATTACTTTAGGGTATGCTTTTCATTGGAAATAATCACGCACTAGCACTGCAAGCTCAGTAATTACACGGCAATTGGTATTAGCGTAAAATTTGAAATTACAACTTGCACCTGCATTCATGTTGAAACTAAGTTTTGATTTCCAGTACACATTCTCATGAGCGCCCATGTTTGCTTACCGTCAATAAATGTCGCAAGCAGTTAACCGTCTGTCGAACCTCCTAAACTCTTTAAACCAGTTCATTAACTTGTGCTTCCAAAACCATCAAAACTTAGCTCATAGGTTTAACTGTGTGACATACAGTTCATTCGCATTGTTCAACTTTTATTTCATTTATAATAAGCACCAAAACACATTGAATACCATCGAGCTCAGAAATGTATCAAACAGAAAACAAGTGTTGTTAACAGTGCTTTGTATCCTTAATTCCGCATTTATTATCCTCCTACTTTGTGAACTCTATCTAGGATGTACAACATCCAATGAGGTTTTCTTCACCGTTGCTTTTGGAACAATGCTAATTGTAATCAACTCTATTCAATGGTATTTTATTTCCCGGCGACGGCGTTTGCGTTTTGTACTAATTGTAAACTACTGCATATTTATGCATAGTAGTTACTTGAACAGGAGTTCGATATCGTTTGACATCATATGTGGCATAATATGCTCTGTAGCGGTCGTTTATATTCATATCGTGTTTCCTGCAATAATAGCAATAGCCATGTATTTGCCAAATTTATTCAACAAGATATGGAATTTGATCGATATTGTGGGAAATATTCTAGGCTTTGACGCATTGGCACAAAACATTGTGGGAAATTTTCTCAAATTGGCTATTCTACTTGTGTTGTCGGTTTCAATGGCAATTGCCATTACCAACTTTGCCGCTTTTGCACATTTCTTGGTGACTTATCATTACTACATATTTTGCTTTCTCAGCACAATAAACAGGTAATGCTAAAGTAAATTGACAAACAATTTAGTAAACAAACTTAACATTTGTTTCAGAATTTGTGGTCCGGTATCTTCAAAATCCAGAAAGGAGTTTCTTAAACTGGATTTGGTTTCACGTCATTACATAAAATTGCAATGCTTGGACAAAGTTTTCTTGGAAGCTGTTAGCTCAATAGTGTCACTTAACTATTTTTTGTGCATACAGGCCCTTATAGTTATGACATATGTTTTGTTGAATGCAAGAGACATGCCGCTATTTCTGATTCTAGCATTGGGAATTGCAGATACTTGTGTAATGGTTGGATTGAAATCGTTCTTGCAAATTGTGATAGCTTCGTATGTCCTTTGCACGAAAGTAGTAAGAAATTTTCGCCACGGCACAAAACACAAATCAAAATTTTACCATCGTTTTTGGCTCGGCCGATCAATCCTGACCACAAAAATAGTTGACTTCTTTTCTTTTGAAAGCCCGCAGTACATTTTAGTACTCTGGGGCAACGTAGTACTCAAACTGGTCATTGATTTAACGATTGCATTTTAATTTAGGTACCTAAGCTTAAAGCTAGTGTTCCGGAACAATGCAAGTAGATTACTCTTAAATGAATCTAGCTTAAATGAATTCATTTTTTTATTACGATTAAACAAACCAACAACTAAATCACCTAATCATTTATTTAAAAATACTTATTTTATTACTTTTTTTATAAAACAAGGTCAGACTTGTAATTTTTACTATTTCCGGAACATAAATCCTTCTGCTTTGATGTCACGTAGGTTGTAAATTTAAAAAGTTTCGATATGCGCCTTTTTGATTTATTCGTTATGTGTTATGAATTTCATAAGGTATTTGTCGATTTCTCTTCCAATTTCCAGTTCTGATTGCAGCTTGTGGTGCCGACTTGTTTTGAACTGGAATGTACGGTTGCTAATTTATAGCGCCGAGGAACAATACACAAGCATTCCCACCATCTATGTAAAAATTATTTGGTTTACTTGGTAAAAACTTCTACCATTCGGCATGAGTTGAAATAAGCTTTAAATTTGGGCAAAAATGGTTTAAATTTTGGTTGGTTTTGGTTAAATTTAAATGTCTCAAACTATATTGTACCTACGGTAGATGGCTATCAAGCTTCAAAATACTCGTTTGACGCATTTTCTCTGCCTAATTTAACCAAACCAAACAAGCAAGGTAATCCGAACCAAAAAATCAAGTCAAAATAAAATCAACCTAGAAACTAATATTAACAGACTAAAAATAGAACCAACATAGCTTGAAAGAGAGCTTAACAAAACCAAATCACATCTCACTTTCTGGAAGAAATTTGCGACAGTAATTTGCCGGATTA
Organism: Bilobella braunerae; assembly: GCA_034694865.1. Taxonomy (NCBI): domain Eukaryota; kingdom Metazoa; phylum Arthropoda; class Collembola; order Poduromorpha; family Neanuridae; genus Bilobella; species Bilobella braunerae. The sequence continues at coordinate 5,919 of JAQFYP010000328.1, read as the reverse complement.
GAAATGAAAAAAGAAAAGTGTTTGGCAATAGGCCATGTCTACTTCTTTTCGATTTGCACACTTTTCGTCCACTTTTTCATAAAAAGCCAAAACAAAAACGACTTTAACTATTTCATTAAGTAGAGTTGTTTCCAAGTTTTTCTGTTGACTATTTGTTTATAAATTTTTTAAGCCTACTATTAGCAACGGAACGTCCATTGCAATTGTGTAACAATAAGTGTAAAATTATTTAAGCTAACAAGTTCGCCGATATCGGCTTACCTAGAGCTTGATATCCAACCCTTCATTAAACGGTAAATGGTAATCTCACGGGGGTAAACTGATGGTTAGAAGAAATGATTAGTGTAGCAGATTTTTATCATAACATTCAAGCACGTGGATAGGGAGTGTCTACCTACTTCTGGAGGTTACATGAGAAGATACGCGAAAAATATCTAAACAAATAATGCCCAATAAAAAATAAATTAAGATAGGTAGATAGATAAGGTATCAAACGGGCGATCACATCCAAAGTGTAAATATCCAATGGGTGGCAATATTCAAAGTAAAAATATCAAATTAGCAAAAATGTGTCATTAAAATATCAATCAACTAAAATGTACAAAATTAGTCGAATTGCAAGAATCATTACCAAATTAGAAATTCCAGTAACATGATCGGAATAAGAATTTTCAACTCGTTGAAGCTTGTCCTATTTTTATTGACTCAAAAAAACTAGGCTAAAACAATTTCCCCACTATTTAAGTCTATGATTAAAGACAATTTACAATGGCACTGTTTTTTTTGCAAATTCAAATTGCAATATGCTTTTGATTTTTTTTCCATCCTACCATTGAGCAATTCTAGTTTGCATTTTTGTCCCCATTGAATGTTTTCATTTTGGATGTTTTCGGCCTTTGGATATATTCATCGGCTGGATGTTTTCCAGTTGACAGTTTACAAATTTGAGTATAGTAATAAGCGAAAATGTGGAAACTTGTTATTACTACAACCATGTTGTTACCCTACTACAAAGCAGAATAATAAAGTCACATCAGCCTGTTAGTCTGTTTCAGTTGTAAAGAACAGAATTCACTTTGGGCAAATAAATATTGAACCAGTAAGATATACGACAAAGCGTCTTAAGGTTTACCAGGCGTAGTTTTTTTTATTAGTTTGCATTAGATTACTTATTACATTACTTCGAATAGCTCTCTAATGTCTTTTTTAGGTCAATAACCTAAACCACAAATGATTTTGCCAAAAAATTACAACACACAGTCTACTACCGGTTGGGAAAAGGTATACCAAACAAACCTCAAGTTTTTAGGCACCTTATCTTTCAAAACTTATTTTACCGTAAATTTACGATTAAAGACCCGGCACAAGTATTATGACCCTTCATTTTTCTGATTATAGGCCTGGAGCCTGGAGCCCGTGCTGCAACGGTTAAAACCGTTTGTTAATATCTATAGAATGCCGTTATAACTCACATTTGAAACTTCATTTTTCCTGTGTAAAATCTAAAAAAAAATCTAAAAAAATCTAATTTAAAAAAAAATCTGAAACATGTGAATATGAAAGTCAGTCAGCCGCCAAATTAAGCATAAATATCATCTAATAGCACTTTCTTAGAAACGTGTGTAAAAATGGTGCTGATTTACTTGTAACATGTCGCTCCACTGTAATAATAAAAAATAATAATTATAATACATAATTACATACGTATAAATATGATACGTACAATAAATTTACGCACCCTCCGCTTTTATATATAAAGATTGAAGTAGATTTACCGAAAAAACATGTATAACCTGTGACTTGTGTTGATATTGGCTTAGATTCACCGAAAAAACATGTATCAACTGTGACTCGTGTTGAAATTGGCTTACGCCGAATGTCATGTATGTATGTTAATGGAGGGGTAATTCTACCCACACCGCTCAGGCCTCAATCGGGCCCATTGCAGTAACTCCATGAAATACACTGCCAAAGGCCTCACTATCGTCTCCACACCTGTGTTTTTTTAGTAGGATAATTTGAAACCAACACAAATCTTCCCATCGACTCCAGGTGCCCTAACGGAGAGAGTTAGGGTTCTTCCATAAGAAACTCCATGGTTGGACTTACGCTCCTATGCTATCAATCTGCACATGCAGATTGTCCAGATAATGTACAGTCGAGATAAGGCATCTGCCATTAGAGTTCTTTATCTCTTCCATACATTTCCAGAGCATAGACGCTTTTCGTCCTATGGCACTTTTTTGTTGGGCGGATCAAGATTTGATCCCAAGAACCCAGTGGTAAGGGACTGACGTCCTAACCAACTGGACCTCAAGGCCCTTCAAACCAAACCGAGCCGAATGTCATATAAACCATTGATTGATTGATTTACCGAAAAAATTCTCAGGTAATTCCTGAATACGGTAACTGAGGATTGAGTGATTTTTGAACAACCCGACATGCGTGTATCAACGTGACATTTGGGGACCTTTAAAGGTCGACCATCAGGTTAAAATAAATTTTTTTCAATAAAACTTCAATTCTATCACAAATTAACTAGAAAAAATGCTTATCCCCCAGGGGACGTACATAACAATTTAATTATAGCGTACAGAATGAAAAAAAATATTGCTGCAGCGTCAAATTTTTTTTTACTTTTATTATTTTCACGGATAATAAAATATCTTCAATCATGGAGCAGGATATTTCTTCAAGCATAGTGGAGGATAGTTTAAGATATCTTCCATCAAGGTGCAGGATAGTTTTCCGTTACAATAAGAGGTAGCAAATTCGAAACATACACATTTTTATTCGAATGGTCAGGTTGTGCGTTTGTGGGGCATTTGAAAACGTTGGGAGTTTCATGAATTGGTAAGGATAGCATCCGTAGATTCCATTTAAGAAAGAGAGAGGGGGGCAGACGCAGACCCCATCGGCGTCGCGCACCGTATTTGGCGGACATGGTGGGGCACCTCTACTCACGGGCAAAAGTAATGCAACAGCGCAGATATAAAGTACATTTGTAGACATTTTTCCCCCACAAATGATTTATACAAGTGTTAGGTAGAGAGTGGAGAAAAAAGGGGTGGAGTGGGATTTGATCCCGAGCAAAGCAAAAGGAAAGGTTGCTCGTGTTAACCACGCGACCACGGTGCTTCTTCAGTAGGGAACTATTAAGGAAAGTTGGAGAAAGTAATTAATATATCAACAGATATAGTAGAGTTAATATCTGATGATCACAACTTTGGATAGTATCTGCTAACGGCAATGCTGTAGTGTTCTCGCAAACTATGAAGGCAACTGATGGTAGTACAAATGATGAAACACGTCTATTTGTACCAAAAAGTCAAGCGATGAGAACAAATGCAATTTTTTAACTGGAATTTTGCTGAGTCAAATGAATTGGAAATTTGAATATCCTAACTTATTTAACTTATTTTTGAGCCAATATAGCATTGAATTTTGTACTTTACATGTGAATAATTTTCCAAGTATCCAATACTCCAAGTAGTATTGCCAGCCAAAACAAGCGTTTTATTTAATTACTACATATAAAACGCAGTTGGCAGTGAGGCGCAAAGCAAAAACAAAACTAACTATTTTTTGGCGATTTTAACTGAAGAAAATTTGGACTAATAGTGAGAAGCGTCGCCATAAATTCGATCATAAACGACGCAGGTTCGCATCCTAACAACTGCATTTTTTTTTTTACAAGAAACGTTTTGAAATGGCTGAAAAACTTGTTCCAATTATTCAGATAATTCCCTAATTGTGTTTACAATTAGTTTATTACATTAAACAATTAACAATAATTAACTTTTTGAAGTTTAGTCTTACATGTAAATGGGGGTTCTTACGTACTCTAAACCTAACTTCACCTTCAAGGACCTTCAAGTGGCTCGAAATCAATTTCTAATTAGTTAGTTATGATTAACTATTAACAGTAACTTTTGGAAGTTGAGTTTCACAGGCAATTGGAGGTTCTTAACTACGCTGACCCAGGCTTTGAATCCCAAATTGCTTAAAACATTTCCAAATCAGTTAATTGTGATTAACAATTAACAATAATTAGCTATTGGGAATAGAGTTTTACATGGACTCGAGGATTCTTAAGTACGCTGAAGCAGACTATGACTTCCAAATATCCTGATTATTAATTATGATTAACAGTCAACAACAATTAACTGAAATTTTTGTTTTAATATAATTACGGGTCTTTTTGTACTCTAAAGGCAATAATGGCACTGAAAAGGCTTAAACGAGTTCCATTTATTTTAATTGTGAATATTAATTAAAAAGGTATCTTTTCAAGATTTCATTTTGTCTAGCAAAACCTTCTCTAGACGGGGATATACATACACCTTTCAACTTTCTAAGATTGTATTTTTATACAAAATTTAAACGAAAATGTTTTTTTTTTTCAGAAAAAGACTTCATGGAAACGTTCTCTTTCACTATGAAGAAATTCTCCATTTGAGCTTATTGTTTCACTATTAGAAAAGTTCTCCGTGTGAACATTCTTTTTCCTAGTAAGATAAATTCTTATGTAAACTTACAATTTCACTATCAGTAAAATTCTCCATGTAAACTTACAATTTCACTATCAGTAAAATTCTCCATGGAAACTTCGTATTTCTCTATCAGAAAAATTCTCCATGTAAACTTCCTATTTCATTATCAGATAAATTCTCCATGTAAACTTCCTATTTCACTATCAGATAAATTCTTCATGTAAACTTTACCTTGCTATATTCTTTTTCGCTTATTACTCAAAGTAAACCCTTCATTAACATGCCTACAAGCATAGCACTGCTAAAGCTTATTAAAAAGTTCTAAAAAACTGAACCGTTTCACTGACGTAAACCAAAATTTGCACCGAATACCCTAATGCGTCAATATGCTAAACTACAAAAATTGAATGAAATAATAAAATCAATTCTCAGATTTTGTTTTTCGCGTGCAAGCTACAACGTAATTTCTTTTTAACTCCTACAATTTCCAGCTTGCTTTAATTTGCTTCACCTAAAATTTAGTTTTTATTAATTATATTTCAACATTTAAAACTAACAAGCCCGTTCCATGACGAAAACAGCTCCCTTTTGGATTTATCGAGAGTCGTGAGTGTCATTATATTTAAGATAATATATAATATAAATAAAAATACGAAGATATAATATATTTCCGTCATTTTTACCACGTGACTTGAAAGTGACGGTAAACTGTCACCAGTATTTTTCTGTCACTAAAGTGACAGAGTACCGTGTAGACTCCTCCAAATTTAAATAGGAAAGAACCACCACCTATTTTTTTATCTTGTTTGTATTTTTGTTTGTTTATTTGTTATTTGTTTAATTTAAGTTTGGAATTGTTTGTGATAGACACATTACTTTTTTTTTTAATTCTTAATTTTTTTTTAATTTTTTGTGACAAATGCTTCAGAAATGTGTTTTTAGCATGTAAAAAAATTTACGAACTACGAACTTTTTGTGACGCCAAATGACGAAAATGGCATACAAAATTGTTTTGAGTTATTGCATCATGAACTTTCATATGGATAAGGGAGGACGCTTCTATAAATAAAAAATTTGTGGTTCGAGGTGAGGGAATGAACCTGATTGGTTAAAAGTCTGTCGCATGATATTTCACTAACACTGTGTGACTAACAGTCTCTCTAGCAGTTACTCCGTCCAACTAACCTGGAGTGCCTCTGTCGTGTACAGCTCCAAAAATTTTGAAATTTTTTCCAAATAATACTTTTATGAAAAGAAATTTTTTCAACATAGTGAGAATTCCCACTATCCAAAATTTCGAAACTTTTTTTAAAACCAAAATTTTTGAATCCTTATGGGGATTTTGCCGTAGTTTTTAGCCCGAGCCAGGGCTTATGTGCCCGTCATGTCTGTCCGTCTGTCCGTCTGTCCGTCTGTCCGTCCGTCC
>JAQFYP010000327.1:0-25804 GCA_034694865.1 Bilobella braunerae | reverse complement strand
TGGGCCAGGGTGTCAGCTTTTGATCGAATTATTGTAGCGGCTCGTAGGTCGTTCGTAGCCAAACTAGTAGCAGATTTACGAAATCGAATTTTCTCATAAGATAGCATTGGCACATTTCACCATGGCAACAGCGCTAACATCCCCTTAACGAGAAAAAATCCGTCTGCCCTAGGACGGGCTCGTTTGACATTTATAAACGTTCATGGCAAAACAGGAAATGCATTTGAGAAAGGCAAAGGCAAAATGCTGAAGCGCTCTTTTTGAATTCACAAGATATCTTTGTTTACAAACTTTGACATTTGACAGTGAATGTCAAAGTTGACATTCACTTGCAAATCGTCTACAAATTGTATAGTACTCTCGTCTCGTACATCAGAATCGCTGAAAATAACGCTGGAATTTTCATAGTGAACACATCGGCGTCAAAGTAAGTATCGCTTTCTAATTGGCATTCACACCAGCTCCATGCTAAAAATAACGCAGTGGCCGGACTAGACTGGAAGCGATGGTAAACTGTCGGTGGACAAAATCACAATCAGGATGTCTTTACATACTGTGATCTTTACTTTATATTAAGATACTTAACAGGAGATAAAGAAATCATGAATTACTCACTTAGGCTTATTTAAATATTTAGGTTTTAATTTTTAATTGTCTTTGTGAATATTTTTTAGATTAATTATCCGTTCCTTTTGCGATTTGATCCTGGTTCAATATTTTTCGGTAAATCATATAACCTGGCTCCGGGATATTTGGGCTCCACTACTGAGACGCTGCTGAGCTGACACAGATGAGGATTACAAATGACGCGGCGATATGTGCTCGCTCAGAACGATTTACTTTGGAGCAATGCAACATCGCTAAGTAAATTAATATTTCACGTTTTTTGTGCGTTAATTAGCTTCCAGGAAGTGTAGGGTTTTGAAAGTAATCGCTTTTTTAAATATTAGAAGAAGTCTTTTGCTTGAGATAATTGGAATTATCTATTACATTAATTTTTACATTAGCTTCTTGAGCGTTGATAGACATCTTTATTAGTCGCGCAACGCCGCCGGGAATGGTTATAACGTAATTCTTGCATTATTTGGTTAATTTGAAACTTCCATTGTGAGAATTTCGAAGACAATCTTTATTCGTTTTGCCTTTTGAGAATGGTATTTAATATTCATCAACCCGGTGACAATGATTTAAAGTTTCCATCACTGCCTTTTAAAGTCTTTTGTAGTAGGTAGAGGAGGGTTTTGAGATGGATAGAAGAGTGAAATGCATAATTCATGCTGCCGCCGCCGTAAGCATCCTTGAAAAACTTTTCTTTTTCGCACGATTGTCTCAAGTCCCACTCTTCCAGGACTTGCTGAAACTCTAAAAAAGATCTCTTTCGTCGGGATATTCCAGCCTCATGCCAACTCAAGAAACTGCTCGAATGTAGTGGAAATTCATTTTATTTTGTGAATGTGATTGCATTTTTAATTGTTCCCCAGAGCCTCTCTCCAAAATGGAACTTAAACTGTAAATTAACTTTCTTTTCATTTCGAACTTTCTGCCTAGGGATTTCTTTCTAAGGATTGGTTTGCATTCCAACTTCTGAAAATTGAAAAAAAAAAAAAAGGTTTGGTTAGCGGAATTTTACTCTCAAGTTAAGTTCATGTGCTCCGCTAGTAAAAAGTCAATGCTAAATTTATTGTTGGAGTATAGCTGGGATTCTAGACTGTCATGGAGCAGGTGTTTAGCGTCTAGAAGTGATCCAACCTTTCAAATTAATTCCCTCAATAAGTTTTCTGTATTCCTTGTGACATAATGGGAAATCGGGGAAGGGTAGAGCTTTTGGAGCTAGATCTCCGAGTCCGAATGTTGCATTAGAATTACGTGATCGACGGAGGCAGGAATGAAGGCATGTAGGGCATAGGTGGGAGGGGTTGAATTTAGTCGGGTTTTCGGGCATTTTCGGTTTGGGAACTTTCTAGCCCGGGTGGACGTAAATAGGCCATATAGTCTTGAAATCTGTGGAGTAGAATGTGCCTGGAAGATGGAAAGGGAAAGCGGTTTTCTCCTATTGCGGCTGTCTGCTCCCCATCGACTCCTTTCGTTTTTCTATTCGCTTTTATGACCCCAACCATTTCAGCCCATACTTCAACTTTCACTACACAGTCGCTCTCCAACTACCAGGACCGAGAGCTCTCCATAAGTGTTACTAGATTCGTCATTGACATTTCCCAAGCTTAATACCGAATCCAGCTAAATTGGTGTCACTATATCCGAAGAATAAGAAAGACATTTACGTTGTTCGAGTATTACGAGAAAATTGGTAGACCTTGCTTCATAACCAAGATTTTCAGTTGAACCATTTTCTCAGTGGCAGCTACATAACATCTCCGGTTTGAATAGCAAGGTAATGCATTCTAAATTAATTTGTGTAAATTGTTTTTCCTATCGTTCATTCAATTAAAACTAAACCATGTAATTCGGATTCAAGGAAGTCAGGAAACTCATTCAGTCAATTGATGTCTCATGAACGAAGGACAAAAATACTAGCAACATTGTCCATCTGTCCATTATAAATTTCATTAGCTGAAACTAGAAGTGAAAGTTTGGATTGGAGTGGATTTTCAATATTTTTTTTATTGTAGTGTGTTGATTGAAACCGGAAACCGTGTAAGCTTTAATTTCTTATTTTCGGCTCAGAATATCATTAGAAATGGAAATAATTTCAATTTAATCTGAATGAACGAATTCTGTATGGTAAAATATTCCAATCGATGGAGAAAGTATTTTTGATTCTTCTAGATATAAATTTTTAAACAGAACAGTTTCATACTTTATTTGTATTTTTGAATAACTCAACCCGTCTGTCTTTGTTTTTTTTTTGTTTTTACGTATTTTTAAGTCGAACATGTCGGTATATATTTCGCAAATTAACGATTTTATGCCATGTCAACGAATCATGGTGCGAAGATGAGAGACGGCATGTCAAGGACTATAAATTTCGGCATCGCTTTAGCGTTTTCTCTTGACTTCTCGAAAAGTTTGAAAACTTTAACTCGAATCATGGTTTCCATTTCACACGGACTCACGTAAGAGGCAGCAGGGGTCCTGTGCATGGCTCGTTGGGATTCAGACGAAATTATTACATGTTATTAAGGTTAATAGAAATTGCAGACTTTCCTTTCTTAACTTAATTTCAGTAACCAGAGGAAGGAAAGTCATTGAACTTTCTGTATGGGTAGTCTCAAACCGCTGGGCTGACTCTCAACTAGAATTTAGAAAGCCAGTTATGGAGCAAATGATAATCACAACAGAACAAATCATGTGCATGTCGAGTTCGGAAACTTTTTCCTTCGTTTTAAAGGTTTCTAATGAATATTTTATGGAGAAGAGAGGTTAGATTTGTCTGTTTCAGGGATAGTTTACTGGTGGTCCTAAAAATAAAAAGAACTCTTTCGTGATCAATCTTCTTCTCATGACTTTTTAACTCTAAATAAATAGATTGTGGCTTCCTTTAGTTTAGTTCTTTCCGGCTCTGGTTTCTGTTCTAAAGAAAGAAGTTCGATCTCCTACCACTTTTTACTTGAATTTATTCTGTTTCAGCGATCGGAACCGCTTCCCCATTGTCTTTCTATGTTCCCTGTAAGTGACAGGTTTATACTAGGAAATGAAAGTAGAAAGGGAGTGAACCTGAAGGACGAGTTAAACGAGTTTCCGCTGCCCTATTTCTCCCCAGTAGTCATGACAGGGCTTGATTGGACTCATTCACTTCAACAAAGGGCAGATTCTGTCATTGTTTATATAAATTGGACACAGATTTGTAGCTGGTAAGAGCTTGAATTTCTTTAGAGGATCTGTTCTGAACAGTTCTGGCTCAACAGCTAAGAGTAAGGAGTTAAGATAGGAGAAAGTAAAAAAGTAATTTAGAAGAATGAAATGACAGTAGCGAGGACAACTCATTTCATACTTTTGTTGGTCCCAGAAAATCTTGTTCCTTATATCTTCCCTGTCTCTGCTATTTGAATACATGGTCCTATGTCCTTTGTTCTGAAATATAGAAGAGAGTGGGGGTTGGTGTCATAGGGACTTTTTGTTTTTTTTCCTAATAAAAATATCGATCTGCCATTTCTTTTCTCTAACTTTCGCTACTTTCTCCTATCTGAAGCAGCCTAGGAGTCATCTTCTATTGTATCTCTATCTGGAATCAGAATATTCCTTCTGTCCATCTCCAGTCATTCCCCTCCTTGATGTCGAGGATTTGAGTAGGGCACTTTCTCCTTTCCTTTGCTACATCTCTTTTCCTCTTCCTATCTCTGCCTTACTTTCTTTTGCGGATCCTGATCCTCAAGAACCACAGAACCTGGTATAAAAGACGTCCAAGAACTTGCTATTACTTCTTACCACCACTACGGAAACCAAGGTATTAAATCTCGCTCTGCCCTCTTGTCAAGGGGAAAGGGGGTGAATGCACTCAGTCAGTCATCCTCACACATTTCCTTTTCGCCATTTCCACTTTCTCTCCATCTCTCTGCTCCTTTGGGAGATGGATCAATTTAGAAGGCAAACAGATTCTTGTTTGTACGGGGAAAGGCCCCAAATAACATCTTGGCATCCAGGCAGTAATTGATACTCGGGCAGAGGGAGAGGATATCCTTCCGCACTGATAGTAAATCATCACTTCAAACACTCCACCTGAATCGCTTTGAGAGGGGAGGAAATAAGAGAAAGTGTCGGTATGTCGGAGGCAGAGAGTTAGGGAGGCACTTGAAAGGAGGGAAATAAATGGAGAAAATGAAATATTGGTAATTGGAATAAAGATTAGTTTTTAGTAGGGTTCAGGCCCTGAGTTTCCTTAAGATTCTCTACCACCTGCTTTCTCCATCTCCTGCACATGCTGGAGGACTTTGGTAGGTTTTACGGCAAAAGAATGAAGCTCAAATTCTTCCTTCATGCAGTATACTTTCGGGTTTTTGGAGAGGTTAGTCCATTTGTCGAACGAGACACGAAGCCCCCTAAATTCATTTCACCTTTCTCCTTCACAAATACCTATATGGCACGGATAAGAATGAAGGCAGATGTGGAAAATGGAAATCCATGTGTTCGAATGGAGAAAGTGTAGTTTCCCTGATCGAGAGTTAGAAGGACTCGAGCAACTAGTTTCATTCCCAGTCGCTAAACCTTATTTTCTTTTCCCAGGGAAAGTGAAAGAAGATTTTAATGGGAGAAAGCATTCTTAGGGGAGGCCATAAGAAGTGGGGCTCAAATAAAAAAGCCTTGTTGGTCTCTAGTGAGACAGATGGAAAAGTTCTTTTTTCCTCGGTCTGCCCAGCACCACCCGCATTGTTTGTTCGACGAAACTACTTTCTCCATTGTTATGTTCTCTGGTCCATGGACTCTGGCCATTGAGATCAGCGAACTGTACAGGACTGACGACTGGTTTCAGTTCCTAACATTCACAAAGTGGCGCGGTCGAGACATGTGAATTGGTGAAAGGAGAGTTGAAGGATTTGATGAAAAACAACATGAAATAGGAGTTGACAGGCTTTGAAGATATTTCCTTTTTTGTTGGTCCCGAAAAGGACTAAAATGGTGAGTTTTAAGAGAAGTTTGGACTCATGTGCCCTTACCTACCGCTACCTGTATATCACGTGATGAGGTTCCGTGAATAAGACCAGAAATGAACTTTCTCTTCGACTCTGAAAAGAAATTTGTTTCCCCCTGAGACTCACTCCTGGCTCCTTTAGATTTTATGGTTGACTTAACTTTAGTATTTATTAATTCGGATTAGCTACTCACGCTTCTTCCTTATTCTGGCCCAACGATTTCCAGAGCCTGTGGCATGCTCTATGCTTTAGACAGGTTCAAAATTTGCCTGTTGCCTCTATCCCCTTTTTGCAACAAATTAAATGGATCCATTTCTAATACTAATATTTATTACGGCATTTTAAATAATAACCACTCTAATTCATTATTTTAACTTGCGACTACGTTCGCTTTAACTTCATTATAGCCATTAGATAACTATCGAAAAAGTTAATACAACCAAATCTTCCCTCCGAGTCCTCCATAAAGCTTAATGCATTTTGCCAAATCTTCTTGCCGTCCTCCTGCTATTCATTTAAGTTTATCGACATAAATAAGCGACAAGACTGTGTAAAATGGCGAAATACAAATTAAATTAAAAATTCCTCTTTTACTGCCTACGGAGAGGAGAGGACCCTCGACCATGGCATAACCACCTCGGAAATTCGTCACTTCACTACATCGGGTTGTCTACAGAACGCTAAACGAGAAAGCTTCCGTTCTAAGCGATCAATTTTGTTGGAATCGATGTTCATTTTCCACAGGGTACATTTTTTTTTCATTTATTTTGTATCCTGTCATTAGAAAGAAAATTGTTTTTCACCTGGGATTGACATATACTGTCAATACTTGTGAATATTTTTCAATTATACTAATTTTAATTAAATAACTTTTAATCAAATCGTTTTAAGGTACTACCTTTTCGATTATCGTAGTAAACTTATTTAATTCTTTTGCCTTTTGTATTACGATCTGTGTAAACGTATAATTTAAACCGACCGTTTGTATTCCAATCTAGATTGTTAAGCGACCCATTGGAAGCGCTATCATTATTTTTATTCAGTAATTTAGTCTTTTGTTTGCTATTTGATCATACTATTCACTTTCTCTAAGATAGTTAGTTCCGTGTTATACGTATCATTGGATTCGATTTATTAATGCTACAATTTTTCGACTAGTTTTAATTGGGGATTTCCCTTCCACGTAGGGGATGATGGAAGTCTCGCGAGACTTATTTATCGTAATTTATTTATTTTCATTTAGCAGCTAGTTTTTTTTTGCGGCTGTGACTGTGAGTTATGTGGGAAGGCTAGCTGGCTAGCAGTGCTAAACCTGTGCTAAGCTAGTGATAGGCCTCCCATCCAAAGAAGCTCAGCCAAATGCCTTATTATCCCATTAATTTTATTGAATTAAAGATTACAACTTCCGCGATTGAGCGAAATCAGCAATTTTTTAACTTGTCGATGCTTGTCCATAACAATATTCACACAGATAACTAAAAGTTGAAACCTTAGCCTTAATTTGTAATAAAATTTGCATTGAAACTAACATTTCGCGCATTCTATATTATTTCATTAGATTTTATTTCACTGGATTTTTTCATTGGATATTCTCCCATGCTTCCTCTCAAAAATTGTAGCTTTGAGCTTGAGTACTCTCAAATCGAGAAAAAGAATACTTGCTGCGCTTGATTTTTTTTTATGTAAAACTTGACTTGTGACTTTGGCTTGAGTGGGAGTAGACTCGTGTCTGACTTTCTCCTTTCCACTTGGATTCTGATGACGGTTCATCAATTGAAATTGAATGAGCCTCTTCTCTCACTTTGTCTCTCCCTTCCGAGGGATTATGAGATTGTCACTTCCAGGAAATATCATAAAAGGAAATTCTGGAGAAAGTTGAAGAGCCGCCAAGAATTGGTCTTTAAAAGGGTAGAGCGGCGGGAGTCTTGTAAGGTGAAGCAGCTACCTTCCACTTACAACCACTCTGTCGCTGCTCCTCCAACTCCGAGTCGCTGAATAAAATCCTTTGTCATAATTGATTATTCCTTGACGTCAAACGCCGGGAACTCCTCAAAAATGTACTTCCACTTGATTTCCTTTCCTCTGCCTCGTCAGTATTATGGTTCCGACAACAGAAACAGTAGGGTTCCGTTTCCCTACAAGACCTTATATAATTATACGAGAGCAAGTTCCTTCAGAAGGTGCAGTATACGAAAACGGCCATGGGGAGATCCCTCTGTTAATTCCAGTGGAAAATTCATCAGAGAAAGTTTCTCTCAACTTTTATTTTGAGAACTTTCAAAATCCTTTTACATTTTTTGGCTTTCATTTCCCAAGAAATAAAAAAATAATAATTTTATGAAAGAGAACCTGTAGGTGAAAAAGGAAAGTCCTATCTAGCTCTCATGCCTATGGCAGAACAGTCAGAGTTTTGAAAGCTCTGCTCGGTTTACTTCAAAAATCCGGTGAAAGTAAAGGGTTTTAACTGATACTGAATACAAACTAGGGAGGTAGGGGAAACCTTTCCAACATTTCCACTGTGTAGCTTTTGTAAAGGAATGAAAGAAAAGTTGGAGGTTTTCATAAAATTCCCGATTTCATGGAAGGCTTGGTCTGAATTGAATGTAGATTCAGTGTAAGTAAACCTTAGAGACTTTTCAATCCATTGACAGGAAACAGAGTATTCAAGCACTATACTGGTAAAAATTGAAGGAAAATGAGTTGTGGGAAATAAACGATTGGATTGTGTTTTCCGATTATTGGAGTTCCATTGGGTTCGGAACAAGTCTCTATATCAGCAACGTTCAGAAAAGTTTGTCTGAAACGTAAAGTAGAACGAAAGTGAAAGTATGGCAAAGCTTTGTTGAGCTATCTTACACATTCCCAGCTGCTTCCAAACGGATTCCTAATGGTCCACTAGGAGTAAATATTTGCAATTTAAAGGAAATGCTGGTGAGTGGATTTCGTGGATTCTGGTGGTCGTTAGTTTTGGGAACGTGAGGAGACTAGAAATGGGCTTCAATATTTTCAAATAACTACTTTCACCTGACGCCTTCGTTTTACGTATTATAACTCATTCCGCCTAAAGCTTCCGTTACTCTCTCCACTTACCTTCTACCTTGTCGAACGTAGGTCCGATGGTCCATTTCCGTAATTCTAATCATTATTTCATCAGTGCGGGCGTTGGGCCTGGAATTCAAAAATCCTACTTTCAGTCTTACTCTTTGAACTCAGCTCACGTTTGCTCATGCTTCGAAAGCTGACGCTAAAAATGGTTTAGCTCACGTAGTGGAGAGCTCTTAAAGCTTTTGCATTTGAAGAGGGCAGGAAGGTGTAAATTACAGTCTAGTCAGATTGACCACACTTTATTCCCAACAAAAGAAAAATAAATCTGAATTCATTGCAAAATTGGCGAATGGCACTGCCATTATTTGCAAAATTCTTCCGAAAAAAAAATGTACGAACGCTGCCGCTTATATTTGTGAACTTTACTAAAATTGGAAAAAGTTAAATTAAATATTTTCAACTTTGCGTTTGTTGTAGTACTGCCATTTTCAATACAAACTTCCGTTCGCACTGTTCCAATTAAATGTAATTCAACTGGATGGAAGATACTCGATATGCCTGATGCTTTCTCTTCTGATTTTGTAAGCACTTCTGCTAAGTGACCATAATGTAGATTTCTATGACGTCCGACCCTTTTCCCCGCCCGAGTAGCTCAGTCGAGGCAGAATTCGTTTTCTGCCCTTGCTTTTTTGGGTAGTGGTTAGTGTCGTCGGTGGTCGTGAGTTGAGCGTTATTGAGCTTTCGATCAATAGAAACTGATTCACGTAACTTTTCCTCTGCGCCCTATTTTCTAACAGTCGATCCAAGTCATTGTGTGTAGTTATGAGCCTGCTTTCTCCATGAATCAGAAAGCCTTGTTGCTTTCTTCTGCCTTACATTCGACTGAAGCAACCCGAACGCTAATTCAATTCCGCGGTATTGCTCAAATCTCGCAGCAGCCGATAATTAAATGATTACTAGTAGATGCTTCCAATATATGGCAAGAATTTTATATTAGCAGTTTACGACAGTTGGCTCTGCTCTTTTCATATTTATTGCTGACTGGGAAGTTTAATGGACACTTAGCTTACTTATTCATGTCGAAGTAGAGGGTTGTTCGAATTCTCTTTTTCTGCACTTCCATGTTCAGAGTCTCTTCGTATTTTTTGTAATGCCACTTGGAAGGCATACTTTAGAGAGGGTATGTGCTTCGAGGGCTTTGAAAAGGAATGAAAGCGGAGAAAGTTGAAGGTGATGGTGGATTGAGCTCGTAAAGCTTTCCTTCCAAGGTTCTTTTCTGTTGTTTAATGACTCTCAAAGGTGTGCGTCTTGAGACACTGGCTTGGAAAAAATTTAGTTTCCTTGACATAATGTTTCTTTAGTGCAGGGAAGAATGGCGGTGCTGGGGAAGACAAGGGTTTACTCTGGATTTGGACTTTATAGAAAAGGGGCTATTGAAGTAATGGGGTAGGACTTGACATTGGCCACTAGTCACTTGGCATGGACAGGAGTGGCAAGCTTGAGGCCAAGCCAATACCCTTTGGAAAGTCATGCTTGGGCAATTTATCGAGAGAAAGTGACAAAGTCTTGGTGGCTATAAGGACCAAATAAATGAGTGCCTTTCTTAAGCAAGTCTTTTCAGAGGGGGTCTAGGAAGAGCTTAGAGGTTTGCACTTTCTCTAAATGGATATTGATAGTTTTGTGCCTCCACTAGAAATTGTAAGACGTCAATAGATCCTAATTTTCCATAAGATAATTTTCTTCCCCATTTTAATTTCCTCTCTTTTCCCTGCGTCCGTTCAAAAGTTTAAGGCACTTCAAAGTTTTTAGCTACTATAACTGATTTTGATTCTCCATTCTCCAAAGGAAGAGGAGAACTTGCCTAATTGAATTTTCTCATTTGGTTCTGCTTTCTCTTTTAGATCTCCCAGCAAATGTTGAAACGGAGTAAAAGCGGAAGGAAGCCTCAGACCATTCTTTGGGTTAATAAAAGTCAAGAAATGAACAGCGACCAATAGGAAGAGCGATATAAAGTGTGGCAGGGCGCTGGATTGTTCAAAGTTTGTTTTCTAGCCCACCGTTATCGTTATGCTGCTCCTGCTGTTGAGACAAAGACTTAAAGGACAACTTTTTGGCTTTGTTCTCTCTGGCCGCCATGAGTAGTAGTCTCCTTCACTCCTTGACCAATAATAACACGAGTACTGATGATGAAGAGCATCGGATCAACCTCCTTTTTCCAAAATGTAAAGTACGCGGGCCACATTCCTACAGGCACAAACAGACGCCCAAAAGTACAATTTCCAACGGTGAAAGTGAGACAAAGTACGGACTTTCTGCAAACTTTCCCAATTCTCATGGCCTAGAAGGGTCTGACAGTAATGCAAATAGCGAGAAACTTTTTTCAGGCATTCCTACCGACAGAAGTGGAAGTGAGAAGTGCGGAAGTTTGTACATTGACAATAGGCAATCAGGCACAGTAGGAAGTTGCGCTGGGCCAGTGCCTGGACAGATCTTAGCCGTTCCCGGGAGAGCTCAACGAGAAAGGCAGGAGGGTGAGGACGTGAGTGGGGTGTACAATAGGAAAGCAGGATATCATTACAACATTTCCAATCAACGTCGTTCTAGCCATAATCATAACTCATGCAGGAGTCCGTGTGGAATTGATCGCCGTCAACTCAAGAAGCCCAAGTCAAAGCCTCAGCCTCCCAAATCGACGACATCGCCGGTTTTGGTGGACGTCAATTCCAGGATTAATAAGGCAAGGACCGCCGACAGTGACAGGCTGGAGAAAAAGTTGCTGGACAAAGGCAGTTTCTCCCCGCAATCTCCTGCAGGAGAGAAAATGGATTTGGACAATTCCGTAGTTGGTGACGAGGACTCTGGTCATTTTGACAATGGGACTGGAAGTGGCAGTAATGGAAGCACATTCTCGGAGAGCAATACTCCGCTGAGTGGTGGCAGTGGTGGTTCAGGCTCACTTCCCGCCCCCGCAGCCCCTCTCCATGACTCTCGCATCGAAATTGCGGGTGGTCGTGAAATATTTTCACAAAATAAAACCCGAGCTGGACGACGGGGACGAGGGGGAGGCGGATCGTCAACTATGGACTTTCAGCCACATTTCAGTCAATCTCAGACTTCAGCGAGTAGACGAAAGGTCATTCCACCAGGGACGGCCAACTTGAGTCCAAGATATGCCACGAAAAAATCTCCACTCGGCCGTGACTCGTCTCATCAAAGCCCAGCCTCTTCATCTTCCGTCTGGGAACTTCAGGTGGAAAGAAAGGAGGAAGGCAATAAGCAATTTGGAGGGCCGCCTCGCATTCGAAACTCATACAGGCATTATGGCGGGTCATACAAGCAGAAGCATAAATCTGGAAATAGTTATGGCGGACAGCTAAGGACTCGACCCCACCATTGCCTCCACCAATCTTTTCCCAGCTACGGCTACTACGCTCCGCCAAATGCCCGTCATAATAATTTTTCCAGAGATCCAATAAGCATGAGTAGTCCACCTTTCCAGGCACAAATTCCTCGGGTCCATGGAACCATTAAGGAAACCATGTTTGGAACAGAAATCACGTCTGTTGAGAAATCTCTCATCTATGATGAAATGGGGCGAGTTGTGAGTTGTGACCAACGACTGCGAACTCTCGAGCCGAGTCAGCCCAGAAAATCCAGCTCAGTCTACGGTCGAGATTATGTGTCAGCTCCTGGGGGTGACATTGTATTTGATGATATCGAGGACTGGCGGGCAGTTGAGGGTGAGGCTGAGAAAATGGCGGTGGAACTGAATTCTTCGAGTTATACAACTAGCAACCCTCCTGGATTTTGGGAAAGCAGAAATGCAGACAATGAGGAAAAAGCTGGAAAGTTGAGTTACACACAGATCATGGAGTCAAGCTCCTCCCTCTGTCCGTCAATTCAAGTCGAAGGAAATACGAGCCCCAGTGGATACGAGAGTGACGAGATGTCTCCCTCGGCTCCGCCACGTCACCCAAATTTCCTTAATGAAAATAAACGACTTATTGGTAACCTTCCAATTGCAGAATATGAAGGATCACCGCGGCGGTACGGGGTCTGCAGGCAACCTCCAGGAACAGCCACGCTCTGTCAAAATGAGTTAGATTTAGTAGACCTTTCTACGGGAGTTCACGTCCCCTTTCCCTCGTCGCATACTTTTGATGGCAGTAGCGGGACTAAAAGTCCTGACACCAAACTTTCTTCCCTTATTTCGGATCTCCCGACTTCAATTGCCCTAGCACAACAGTCGCCAAACAATGGAACTCGGCTGCCTGGATTTCCACAACGTGTTCGTACAAACCCTGCACAGGGACAGAAGGATAGCTACGCTGGAGAAAATATTTTGCAACAAGGCAACTCAGTCCTGCGAGGGAACGGAGAAGTGATGGATTTTAGCGTAATCGATATAGTTGGAAATTCAAAGCGAATTCCTAGGACCGCCTACTCTGCAGAAGAATGCAAGAAGGGAAGTCAGTCTCAGGAGGCTCTGGATCCTTTTTTGAGTCATGAAGTGTCTCCAGGATGTAGTAAGAGTGGAAAACAATTCCAGTCCAATGGGACTGGAATTTCTCCAACGGCAGAAGAGGCGGGGAGGGACATGAATGAAATTCGTTCCCTTACGCTGTCTCGTGAGCAATGTGATTATTTATACGAGTTTTCCGAGACGCGCAAAGTTCTGGAAGAGTTCTTTCACTCCGGAGCGGAGGGCGGGAAATGCCCTGGAGAAAGTGGGGCCTCTCCGTCTGACTTTGATGAGCTTGATTACACGTTGCGAAGGCAGAATGGGAACTCGTATGTGGGTCAGAGATTAGCTGGAGAGGTTTACCCTGGAGGGGTGGAAGAATCTCCGAAGATCCCTCCGCGTCGAGGCGGCAGGGAAGTTGTGATGAGTTTAGGAATTCCGCTGGAACTGGAGGATGGAACTTCTGACTTCGGAAGTTCTTCAAGACTTATTACTCTTCACGACGTCTCCTCGCTCTCTCCAGCGTCGAAAAATTCTCCAGCCGATGAAGCTGGAAACAGAGACGTGAATGATAATGACCTCGACGTGGAAACGGCCTCTACAAACACTGAAACGGATTTGGGAGAGACTGAAATTGGTCATCAAGTGAGCTAATGACTTTTCTCTCTCTCCTTGTCGCTATTTGCATAGCTTTAATTAGTGTGGGCGGTTCTCACGTTCAGTTCATTTGGATCTAAATCCAAGAAGGGGCGTGCATAAGGCTAGGAAAGTAAATTAGGCTTAACTTTAAAGGCAACCAAGTGTTTGGTTGTTTGTCAGTGGTACGTTCTTGGCTTGGATGCAGCATGAGACGGCAAATAGTAATATCTCACGATCGAAATTGTTACTCTGTGACCAATTTACTTTGTCCAAAAATAATGCCAAAATTGATTTTCATACAAACACAAACGGTTAATGGCATTAGGGCTATCGAATACATTGGAGGATGGAGATCTTTTTTTTAACATGGGGTTGAAAACCTGTCAGTGTCAGTGCAGTGGAAACTGAGAAGTAATTAAGCAACTGGTGGTGTTTGCGCATGTGTGTGATTTTCATGGAGATTTATCAACTAAAGTTGTGGAGACGCTCCTAGAAATAAGCGATCTGAGAACTTTTTTTTAGCTCATTGGGCTTTGCAAAACGAATCACGAAGCTTCGCTACGAAAACTTACTCAGGATTTTGTTCACATTCTCGTGAATAAAATAATGCTTGCAGAGAACTTTTAATTTCCGTTTGACATTTACGTTATTTTATGTCTTCGCGTGTGGCAGGTACGGCACCATACCAGGAACTATGCATTGTCTCCAGGAACTACAGACTGTGACTCAAATGAGCTGGAGAGTGAGATGTCGCTGGACTACGAAGTCTCACTCCATTCGTCTAGTCGTCTTGGGACAACGATGCCGGTTCTGGAGGACGGCCTATCCTCTGGCAACGCTTCAGACAATGACGAAGACGTCCTGGATGAAAGACAAGAAACAGGAGCGGCGATGGGACGCGGAAGTCATGACTCTATGTCGTCGAACCTTGTCAACCCGACCCTCCTCCTAATGAAGAAGCAAATAACGGAGATAGAGAAAGAAATTCAGATGAGGGCTTCGAATTGTGGAGGGAAGGAGGGAGCCAATCAGGAGGCGGGAAATCACGCCGGAATGTCGATGAGTGGGCCCTTCCCAGCAGATTCCGGGAAGACTTCAGTTCCTTTGGACGGAAGTGAGGAGCTGAGTGCTAATGCAAATACCAAGGTTCATCACGAAGTAGCAGGGAGCAGTGATCGTAATTCTTCATCACTCTTCGATTGTAATGATCCTGAACTGGAGGCACTGGATCCAATGCGTAAGCCTCTTACACCTTATTTTCCGGGCCGCGGCGCCCGTCTCTCACTTCCATTCAAAGAGGCATGAGAAAATAATGAATAGAAAATGTAGTCGACGGAGCTTAAATAACCGATCTGTCATTTCCCTTTTTTCTTGATAAGAGCCACTTTCTACTTTCTCTCAATTTTTCATTCTCAGTGCTCTCTCATCAACTCAACTTTCTCCGGCGGTGAAAGGCGCTTAATAACTCCTATTTCAACAACCTGGAAACGTCCGCTGCTTCTTTTTAAGATTTAATTAGTTTTGTTACGGTTGTTCGTCTCATTCACCAAAATATAACAATCATGTTTTTTCAGGTTGTTCGTAACGTTTTAACGATGGCCGGTTTGAGACTATTACTCAAGTTTTAGTATTTTGCATCAATTCCTCTTGGTTTAAAAAATTCGATTTTTGGAGGAACTAGTCATTCTTACTTCCCAAATCCGGTTCTAATTCCTAATACTTAAAGGCATTTAACGTGATTTAGTTTATGCGGTCTCGGATTCCTGTCAATGTCAATGATTTGCTCCACCGAACGACGTACAGCTATCTCATGCGTCGCAGAAATCTCTTCTTTTGTTGTATCAAAATTTTTGTACAAGTCAAGAATTATTAAGTATTTTTGGCATGTTGGTTTTGAATTGATTTAAATTTTGAAAAACTTTGAGAAATGCACTTAAATAAGAAAGTGTATTTCCAAAGCTCAAGAGGGTGGAATATTGAGCAGAGCTTGAACAGGCTTTATCCTAATTCTTTCGTTATGTTGTGCGGTGCCAGGCAGAACGCTTGTTCTAATGCTAATCCTAAAAATGCCGTAAGGAGAAAGTTGAGCGGATCCTGGGAATTTGTGAAAGTAATTTGTTGTTGACTTTGTGCGTATAGGGCCAACACCCCCGCCCTCGCCAGCACCTGCTTCTGTCTCCCACCAAAGTCATTCCCACAATTTGTCTTCCTCAACGACTTCCCTCCGACCAGTGACTTCTTCAATAACTCAGGCAATTAGTCCTCCAAAACTTTCGAGTCTGCCTCTGCTGGGACCCACGCCAAGCACAACCGTGTCGTCGACGGCTAATGGAACCCATTTGTCAACTCCCGCCACGGCCTTTCCTCCAAGTAAAGAATCAATCTCAACTCAGTACTTCCACCACACAGAATCTTCAGCCGCAGAGCCGCTCAAGCTCATCTCATCCATTATGACTCCGCCAGACTCATCAAACCCACCGCTGTCCCACCATCGAGCAAAACAATATCAACTGCCGAAGTTTGATGCTACCTCATTCACGTCTCTCTTGCCGAAACCTAGCTCTCTTAGCTTGACCACCGGACCCGTCTGTCCACCTCAAGATGACAGTCCGCAGTCGGAACTGCATGAATCTTCCTCCGAGGAGAGGCTTGGACCACATGGAAACAGCATGTCACCAGTTTGGGTTCCCAGGTAATTTTCCATAAGAAATACTAGGGAGATCGTAGGAACAGTAAGGCCCAATAAAGATCTTTCAAGCTTAGACCTCACTGGTCCATCACCCGGCATCAAGTTCTAATTTGTTTTTCTATTGCAGGAGATCTATTTTACGTGGAGATAGGAATCAGCACGGTGGTTTCGGATTGCGAGAACCATTTTTACGGAGACGCTACGAAGAAATCCCAGATGATGGTAAGCCACGCGTAATAGTGACACTCAGCTTTTCTTTTTAGAATAATACCAAATAATTTATAACTGGGGAATCCTTTATGAATCTCGACACGTTCCTAAGTAACTTGGCGACAAATGAAAATTGGAATTTAGTAACGAAGCGAGGTAACAAAATATTACGAGGAGAAAATTCGGAATCGGATTTCTCGAGTAAGAAGAGAGAAATTTCCTTGGTGGCTAGAAGATGGATTCAATATAACTTGGTACTTTTTTTTTCCTGCCAAAGCCTTCCAAAGAATTCCGCAGTAGTTGAAGTTGATATTTATTTCCAGTCTTCTTTCTGTTTAATGGCACGCCTACTCTAAACTGTATTACAATTCAAGTAGTGAAAGTGAAAGTGGAGTATCTCTCGATAGGGAGAGAGTGTTAGAATAGATACAAAGTAAAGCCAAACTGAATTTAGCGTAGTTCAATGCAGGGAATAGATGTTTTGAAAGTGGAAGTGAATATGAGGATTCTCACCATTCACCCTGTAGTTACTCCACCACCGTACAACGTCGTATAAAGTGCCTCCAGTTATAAATTGAACAGAAAAGTCTAACTGACACTTACCATTACTTTCTCTTTCGTCTCTGTCTAACGCCGAAACCAACCCAACACCAGGCATATGCGAGAAAGGTGTCAATGCAGAAATACTGCCTTTCCCTTTCAATTTCATTTGATACTTGTTGCAACAAAAAAAGAAAGTGCTATCCACCCTCATAATTAAACAAGAGTCTCCTATCTCGGAAAGCCCTTGAACTAGGAAGCTAGAGACATAAGACAATTTGAGAGCCTTTACTACCAAGAAAGGAGGTAACTACAATTGGTGAAAATAGTTGGAATGGTGAAAGTGAAGTGTGCCATTTTCCTTGGCATTCCCATACGTAGCATAGTGTTTTAGTAGGTTCAGAAGCTACTCCGAGCCTTGGACTTCCGTATGAGGGTTGATAAAAGTTCCATTCCAGAAGACTTGACTTGACTGATGGGATGCAACAGATAGAGGATTCTTTCTGGTTTTTTCTCCCGTATTTTCGGTGCGTGTCATAGCTTCGAGCAATGCATCAACGAAAAAGCGTTTGCTGCTGTTGCCTCAAGATGAGGTTTTGCAGTGGGATTTATTTAGAACCTCCAGGAAGGGAGACAACTGACTTCTTTTCTTGGTCTTCTTTTGTCAATTTACGATAGACGTCAGACGTGTCATGTAGTAAGAGAAATTCCTGTCATATCTCTTTCTGACTTTCTCCGTTGAAGCTGTAGCGGCGTGGAGAAAGGTTTCCTTGCAGACTTGAAGTTGTAGGTGTCTTGCCTCTGATGCGGCAATCGCCTGAAACCCCTCCCCACTATACTCAATTCGGTCACTTTGTCACTTCCATTTCCCTTCCGGACAGACGGGTAGCGAGGGCAGTAGTTGAGAAGTGTCCAAGGCGACAGGAGGAAGTGAAAGTGAGATACAGAAATCACTCAAATCAGATCCCCTTTATGCTTCCATTATTGTATCAATTAAATTGTACTAATTTCGTTGAACAAATTAGTTTTAAGGGCGATGCAGTAGATGAATAAAATAATTTTTGTTTTCAGATGCTGATACTGATCAAGAGACTGATCGCCTCCTAGGCCAGCACCGAACGGAGGATGACTATGGATTCTACAATGAAAAGGTAGCTTTTCGTGTTGGTTGATTTTAATGGTTAGGCGACGGTTTTTGGTCCTAAAGGCATAGGCATAACCATTTAAAATGAAGTGAAAGCCTTCAAAGTAACACACTATTTCGCATCTGGACATGTCACAAAGTCAGTCGTTTCAATTTAACTTTCTCCTGCTCTCTGTGTAATTAATGACAATGGGAAAATGAAGTGGAGCTCCGTAAGTGTGGGGGCTAAATTAAGGGACGGGAAGCTCAGGTGGGACTTTATGGGAAAACGGGGAGAAATGAATATTTCGAAAGGATTAATTCTGGAGGCGGCATGAGGGGAATTTCATATTTAATAATGATCACGAGCCTGAACTAGGGTTGCAGGTACTGGCAGGGGCTTTATGCTCTGCTATTTAAATAATTGATGTGTAACGCAGAAAAGCGGGAGTTGGGAAATATCAAAACATTATAAACCTTCTGGACGTTTTGAAGCAATTTAAAAATGGTACACTACAAATATTGGAACAGGCTTTTCTATCGAATCAACATGAGAAAAGGGCTATTATGCTAGAACGTGTTTCATTAGGTTGGAATTATCTAAACAGTGAGTTTTGCTAATGAGATTTCCTAATTTGCTTCAGACTCTGCTTGATGGCAGGTTAATTTTGGCTGGTAAATTGACAATTCGCAGAAGCCATTGCACTTGTGCTTTCACTTGTAGTTGAAGTGGCCAAGGGTTGGATTGGAATTCCTCAATTTAGTAGTTCCTCCACAAGAAGAGTCGACGAAACAAGATGTTTACTGTTATTAAATTGAAGGAATGCCTTTCATATCTAATACTCTGAGAATAGGAAAGGGCTTTGTAATATCATTAGCATTGAGATTGAGAGCGTCTGGGACCTATTCTAATCAAATAGCTTTCTCTTTCCTGCCTTTCTCTTTCCTACAAGATCTGAAATTCTGAGAGGCTTCTTGCCAAAAAGGGCAAGGCCATTTGTATTCCCTGGAATTCTGAAACAATCATTAGTGTAAGAGTGTCTCCCTTGGTTTCCTTAAAGGCCTTCTTCACCTACCACCGACTCCGTCCACATGCACCTCCACTTTCTTCTACTTTCATTTTTCCGAACTTCGAGACAAGGCTCGTCATTTTGAGCAACATTAGAGTGTTAAATGAGTAATGGCCCCCGTCATACATGGGAACTCGCTCTCTACTGTGCCAGATGGGCATATTGCATGATGAAGCTACTAAAAATGGCAGCAAACTCTGCTTGGCAAATTTTTTCGGGATAAAAGAGAAAGCCTGCTGAAATACTGAAAATCACAAATCGCCTTTGTAGAAACCAATTCGGATCAGAGACCATTTAAACTTTACAGAAATTCAGTTTGTTGTGTTTAAAGAACATATGCTCCAGAAAATCTTGGAGAACGTGCAAGCGTCGGCGGAAAATTGAAGTAGGAGCTTCTCGGGGAAGGATTTGTTCGATTTCCCGCTCATTATTACCTTCAAACTTTCTCTTTCGCTTCGTCCTCTTCTAATCCTCTTCATTTCAAATGCATAATGCGTGTTGCGTTTTGATCAAATGAATATACAAACTGAATGACATAACTTGAATCACTAATCAACTTATTATTTACTTACGATGTTTGAATGGTGTTCCGAAATTCATTGCTGCTAACCATTTCTTAAAAGTATTCTAGCCGTATTCAGAGATACATTACTATAGTTCCTACTTAAATTCTAAAATACAAATACGGTGCGGCATTGGAATTGAAGTGATCAAATAGTATTTGTAATACTAGGTAAAATAGGGCAAGTGAACTTAAATGTGAATGTAGAACGGCGATCTACGCCTAAAACACATTTTAAAGTTAGCAACCTCACTTCGTTTCTTTCGCCTTCACTTAAGTAATAATGCCTACCTGCACTAAAAAAAGAAGTTTTAACGATTTGAGCTATAATACATTTCTAGCTTACTTTCTCCCGTCCTATTGTCAATTATTTTGAATAGGCGTTTAATTGCTCGCTTTTGTTTTGGGGTTCCACTTGTGCTCCACAATTAGAACGCCTCCTTAATATGCCTTGTTTTGGGGGAATCGCGAGAAAGCGAATAGCAATTCTGAACAAGATGTTATCGGCGCAGCTGAGGGCATAATGGTTCTCTAATATGCAAATGATCTCGCCCGGGCCAAGCACCGGCACACTGCTTCGTGGGAGAGCTAAGCCAAAGGACTCTGCAATAAAGTGAAAAGGGCGAGGAATGCCATGATTATGAAACTTTCTCCCAGGGAGGAACGGAGATTGTTTCCCTTCCAAGTCCATTCCTATCATCATAATAGTCTTTCCAACATTCCCTTATTTCCTATTTTCCCAAGCTTAACGACTATAGGTTCCTACGTTGCTAAGGCGTATAAGGACGTTCCAGCAGCCTTCTGCACTCCGAGTAGTAAAGCAATATTTCGTTGTCGTACATCATGAAGGCCTAGGAACCAACTATAATTCCCATGACGGGTAAACAAAGGAGAAAGTCTTCTAGGAAGGACTCAATCCACTTCTTGTCGCTGCCAGACGGAAAGCTCCTCTTCTTCATCATCTTGGGAAATCCTCAATCTAATTCCATTACTTTGCATTTTGTTTCCTATTCCTACTACTGCAAGAACATTTTTACGTAAAGAGGTACTGCAGCAGGAAAAGGGCTTCCTTCCCTGGGAGCAATGGTTGGTTGCAGTGCAAGGAATCGGAGATGATTTCATTTTCTGTGACTGAAATTAGATTTCAACTGGAGGAAATTCATGTTCACCTTCTGGCACAAATGGGAACATTCAATGTCATCGTAACATTCTCGTAGGGACACCACTAATGGCATGTCAGAGTGAGACTTCAAATACTAAACGTCGGAAGATCCGAACAAAGGTTCCGCAATTGTGTGAAAAGATATTGTTCCCAAAGTAGGTAATGGTTTTAAATGGAATCCAATTTTCATCACTCTTTTCTGATTATTTTTTAAAATTCTAGAATTCTCCTATTCTTTTTTTCATAATGAGTTTATAATCAGCATCTGAGTTTATGGCAATTTTAGTTACCGTTTAATCATGTAATGCGCTCATGGACTATCATCTGTATTAGGGAATTATTGATTTATAATTACAATTAAAGAGAGTGGTGGAAAACTGCTTTAGTTAATTTGTTCGACTTAAAAATCGCATTTTTCATTTTCCATTCTCTTGGCTTTCACTCCAACTCCATTCTCTGTGGAACAGCTAATATGAAGTGAAGCGCTAACAATCTGAACCCTTTCTCTTTAATTTGGGAATGGTAGCTTAGGCGTACATAATGGTAATGGTGTATGGTAAAACTTATACTACAAATGAAAATTACTTTCCCACTTTAATAAAAATCAATGCTCATTAGTTTCTCCGAGTTTTAATTAGCCTTTCCTTTTTAATAATGTGCATTACGCTGAGAGTTTCCGTTGTTGCCAAAGACGGCGAAGCATTTTGGTATAACAGATTGTCCTAACTACCATTGTAGGCTGCGAAATGTCAAGTTGTTCCACCCACAGCGGTGAAGGGAAAGCGTCCTAAAAATAAGTAAAGTTGAAACAGTTTTACTTTTTAGGAAAGCCTATACATCCCTTCCCATCCTCCATCGATCCGCCGCCTCTCTCTTGCCCAGAGTTAGAGCGAGCGCTGTTCTGGCCGAGCAATTTCAAATTCCAGAATTTCATTAGCTCTCTTTATAGCGTCCACTGAACAGAGCGGAAACCACCCCCACTCTACAAATGAAACTTAGAATTAATGACTATTTGGAAAGAAAAGGCTCTTTCTGTTGACGTCCTGATAAAACATTCACAAATCGCATGATGGGTTCCAGTAGCTCATTGTTAAGGAGGCTTCCTACCGCCTCCTAAGTTAAAATAAAATAGAATCGACAATCGGTAAAAGCGAGTTTACTCAAGGAAATAAATTGAAGAGCCGAAAAGTCAACACGAAATTATATAATCGAATAGACCTAGAAAGATTTCGAACAACTTTCCAAGAAAAGTCCTCAGAAAGCTGATAAGACTTTGGGATACTTGCAGAGGCAATTACTTCGGGAGGGTTGTCAAGTATGTCATGTAAAAATAATACTACTGATGTCGTTTGGGCTTTCTCTACAAAGTCACAGGAGCATGGAAAGGCATTTGATTAACAGGTTGATGGGATGCTTTTCAAAGATCTAAGATTCTTTGGAGACAAAGTAACAATGAATAATTGATTTGCTTTGACGAGTTATTGAGCAGAGTGGGTTTGGGAGGTAGCGTCTGTGGGTGAAATTTTATTATAATTTTATATCTGCTCAAGCTTTCTTGGTTGTACTGGATCTCTAGATGATCTTTTTAAAAGATGTCCTTTGTCTCTTTTCTCTTTCTCTGCTGCCTCTTCCCCGAAATACCTTTCTCCAGGACTGGAAGAAAACAAAATTACGCGGAATTCTGGGAAGTGGCATTACAAACACTGATCCAGCGCCACCGCTTCCACCGCCCTTACTTTCTGCTTCTTCGACTCCGAATGCTAAAGGACTCGCCGCTGCTTCATCGTTTTTGAAAGGAAGTTCACATGTGCCAGTATCGCTGCCTTCTTCAGCCTCGAC
This sequence comes from Bilobella braunerae, assembly GCA_034694865.1. NCBI lineage: Eukaryota > Metazoa > Arthropoda > Collembola > Poduromorpha > Neanuridae > Bilobella > Bilobella braunerae. The sequence goes on along the minus strand of JAQFYP010000327.1, from coordinate 2,878 downwards.
GAAGAATCATTCCAGCTCCTCTACAGTCATTCCAAATACTTCTCACCAACCACCCAAAGCCATTCACCACCATCTCAGCCTCAACTCACCTACGGCTGAATCCGAATTTCCAGAATTACCGCTGAGTCTTCCGCCGTCGAAACCTCAGAAGGTTCTTCAATCTAATACACTTTGTCTTTTATTCTTTTTGTCATCTTTCTCCTCTCCCTTGGCTTCAGACAGCTTCTTTCATTCTCAAGTCTTCATCATCCCCTCCTCTCTTTCTTTTGTCAGTTGATCCTCTCCCTTCTGCTTTCTCTTCCTTCTCTTCATATGCGCTACCCAGTTCCCTTTGAAAAGATTAAATCCCTCCTATTCTCAGCAGCCAGGCAATACAACTGCAGCAGGGAACTTTCATTTATAATTCCAGACATTCACTATTTTCAATTTTTTTCAAGACTTTCCAATTACTTTCCCTCTAATTAACCTAATAATTATTCAGTTAGAGCCGGGAAAACAAAGGTTAATGGTCTGATTAGAAGGAAATGTAGTATTCTACCCACGCGACAGGATCCAAATCCTTTCTTAATTGTTTGTTTGCTCGCTGATAGTATAATCTTGACATTTTCAGGATCTAGAGCGCATGTTTTTAGCATTTTAGAGAGTCCGAAATTAGAACCTATAGAATTTGAGATCTTCGGAACGTTTCAACAGGTTTGAAATAAGAATAATGGACCCTAATCTATTGTTTCTTTTGTTTGCTTTCTAGGAGAAAGAAGGAGCAAAGAAGAAGAGAAACAAAGAAGGTAAGGTCGTCACAATTATCTTCACCGAAATCTGTTTTTATACTTTCCGTACACACACAAAAAAAAAACGTAAATTAATACTTATGTTTAGTTTAGCATTCTACTAATAGAATTGCACTTCAATTTCTGTATCAATTAAATTGGCGTGTTTTTTAGCTTCTTTATTTTTCGCTTGCACTATAGTATTTCGGCTACACAACTTTATTTTGTAGTTTTCTTTTATCAATATTCTCACATTAGGATTAGTTCTTTGCATTCAGAATTCTTCTTTATAGAAAGCTTTTATTTTGAAAATTGGAACTGGTTGAAACTTAAACTTTGCTCCAGTTCAACCATTTTTTATTGATACTGTTTAATTATTTCCTAATCTTTTGGGCATACGCCTCCTTCTGAGACTGAGGCCCTTTGCATTCTTTTTTTTTAGTTTCTTTGAGTTTTTCTTCCAAGAGCTAGTGCTATAAGTTTCTCACGCCGTATTTTCCTCTCCGAGGGCTAAAGAATTCCGTAAATAAATTCTACTGGAATGGTTCTTTGATGAATTTTTTCTCGTGTATTTTCCCTTTCTCTGGCCTGGTTGTGGTGGTTGCCTTCACGGTACTTTCTTCCTTTTCATCTCGAAACTTGAATCTGGGGCTGGGCTTGACTCGCCTTTTCATCCACTGCTTCACAAATACAACACACGCCTCTCCTCAACGGTAAGTTCAATTTAGGGCCAAATCTTCCCTCTACCAACGCCGCATCCCAGTTAATTTGTTTTCTATTCTCAGAATAGCGGAAAAGCATCTCTCGTAATTCTCTCCTCTACCTTTCTTTTTTCAAATCCCCATGAAATTGAATTCAGACTAAGAGTTGAGCCTCGGTCGAGAAGGACCAGAGCTTTGGCACGGCTGAACTTAAATCTCCGTCATTAGGCCTCCTCAACTTTGAACTTTTGCAAAGTATTATGTACTGTAGCTCTCTATAAATAACTTTCACGGCGAAGAGATCATTCCGCTTTCACTAAACCCTCCCCTTTCACTTACCTCTTTTCTATTTGTAGATTTCATGAAAAATCCATCAGTGCTAATTGAGGGGGTTTTATTCCGAGCACGCTACCTTGGCTCAACCCAACTAATTTCAGAAGGTCAGCCCACAAAGGCTACACGGATGCTCCAGGCGGAAGAGGCTGTCTCGAGAATCAAGGTAATTCCGAAACTTAATTTTCCACAACCTTGTTTCGAAGCTTGAAGGAACACAATTAATTATTTTTTGGTTTCTTTCGATACATTACAATTCTTTCCAGTAGTGTAGTACTGCTTCTTACTCTTTGCTTCTTTGGCTTTTTAGTTCTCTGTTAATTCCTCTGATTTTGATCCATATTGCTCTCCCCACGATGGGATTGAAGGTGTTAATTGCTTCTCGCAATTAAGGACGGTCAAGATTCCAAGAGTGTGGAAACATGCCCTTCATTTATGTCCTTTCCTTGCTTGTCCCCCTTACTCGCTTGTTAACCAACTCGCATCAAGTTTTGTTTAATTCAATTGAACCGTTTCTTCAAGATCTTCGTCCCTGGAAAGTCCGTTCAATTTCCTAAAGTGGCTCAAGCTACTAGTGTGCCTTGAGAATCTAATCTCATCTCCCTAGTTACACCCTCAAACATTTGGGTTCAAGTGCTTTTGGCCACTGTTTCAAGTGCTAGGTAAACTTCGCATCTTTCGAGCACACCTCAGAGTAGGCCTAATCTCCGTGACTCAATTTGCAAAGTGCCCTGTTCCTTCCGGAAGTAAAGTTCTATTCATTATTTTGGGTCATGTGGGTCACATGAGCCATGATGCCTTACTACCGCTCTTCTAAAAGTCAATTTTGTTTAAGGCTTTTATTATAATGAAAAGTCAACAAACATAGTCTGTACCTAGAAATATTTACATATTTGATAGTCAAGTGATTTTCCTGATTTTTTTTCCTAGTCAGATGTGGTCTAATTTTAAGGGAATGAATGCTAGAGGTTTTAATTTTGACGGAATGAATGGTCGAAGTGATTCCATGTAATAGGACCTAAAAAAAGGAGCTAAAATAAAGGGCCTAAAATAAAGGGCCTAAAAAATAGGGCCTAA
>JAQFYP010000326.1:0-25833 GCA_034694865.1 Bilobella braunerae | reverse complement strand
CCAAATGACATTTCAAGGTCAAACTCTACTTTTGCATGCAACAAAAATTTATGATAGTCCTGATGATCCTAGAGTCCTTTTTCACGCGGAAAGGGCATTTGACCTTTGCAAATCCGGACTTCTGTTTTCCAGTCTAATGATTTTAATATTTTTTTAATTCTAACTTTCCTACTTCCGCTACTGGTTGACCGTTTTACCACGGTTTATTTTGATTGTTTTTTACAACGTTAAACAAAAAATTTGTTTGGAAACCTGTAAAAGTTTTTGTAAGCAGCCGAAGGACACTTTGAAAACTGTTTTGTGTTGAAATTGGATAGGAAGTATCAATTGTACATTGTTGAGTTATTTGCTTTAGTTTCTTCTACTGGATTTGGTTCAATTTCATCCTATGCAAATAGCCTTACTATTAACTTATATAAAGTTTGTCTGTTCCAGTCTAAATGTAAGGTGAACTGGTTTCCCGCCCAACTAGTTGTCGCGAAGCGGCTACTACGGCTAGTATTAAGTATTAACCTGTTTAAGAAGAAAGTTTAAGTTTAAGAAACACTAGAATTTACGTCGAAATACATTGAATTTTTTTTTCAAATTTCGAAAGTGCAAAGTGTTTAACTTGAGTTTTCAGAAACTAGGTTAAATTTAGAAAAAAGTTCCTAGTGGAGTGTGGCACATGAAAAACGACAATTTTAAGTAAAGGCACAGTGTCCGAATAATCAAAAGAAAATTACGATAACCCTCGTTAAAATGTCTGTTTTCCTGTGTTAAATCGGTTAAGAATTCTATTAATCAGTTTTCCATATTTCGGTTTTTGAAGACAATTTATTCAGAACGTTCAAAATTTTGCAATTTTTCTGAAATTGAATATCAGCCAATATATATATATATTATATTATAAAAGCAATATAATATGAGTATTGAAGATATGTAACAATGTTGCCCATTGGCTTTATACGCTCCCAACGGTGTACTGTAAAGGAAAAAAATAATATTGGGGAAAATATTTAGAATCATTTGCGTTTAGATTTGTTTGAAAAACCAAATATAAGGCTTATTTCCCAAAAAAATCCGTTACATTTGTTAGCGCAATGCAGCAAATTATGTTACATTACTTCAGGCTTATACGCTGCAATATTTTTGCAGTTCTGCCGTAATGTCAAAGGGCCTGATTGTCATTTTTTAGAAGAATATTGGGTTCAGCGATACAATTTAAAATGTGTCCGTGTAAACTTGTAAGCATTTCAAACTATCGCCTCAGATAAGCACAGTCTCACAACACAGTATGGTATTAAAACCTCATAATAAATCAAGTACCAAAGTGCAAATATATTACTTTCCAAAAATCATTCCTTTGAGTCTACACTATAAGTTTACATCACGCTTCTTTTTTAATACAAAACTAGTTTTGATCTTACAGTCGTTGCGGAACCGATGGTGGTGATGATGATGACATACTAACTTAGCTTACTCATTTTCTATTTACCGGTTTTTGAGTGAGGCGACAAATGTGTGGCAATGAGGGAAAAATTAGCATACCATGCAGTGGCATAGAGAACTGTAGGATGGTTGAATATTGATATTTTTGGCAACTAGACACTTTTGCAAACTTTAAAAATGTTTGTATTCTGGAATTGAAATACTTAATTAATTTGTTTAGGAGTGGCCGCAATCAACTAATCGTATTCAAGAGCTGTGAAATCAAGTTTTGCGGTCGCTTAAACGTTAAATAAGTAAAGCGGAGCGACAGCTGGATTTTATTTTAAATTTCTTGGGCAGTGTTCAAATCCTCAGATTCTTGAGCGAAGCGTCCGTGTCTAATCGACACGAATCACGTTCGGATCGACGGATACGCTGAAACCAAACCTAAATCGCTGTTCCTCAAATCCCCATTAACGACACAATCCGGATCCAATTGTCAAATGTTTATTTTAGCTTTAATTATCGCTAATTAATCCAATTTATTACAAATTAGTCCAAGATCAAAGTTAACCTCATTCCCTTGACAGACTTCTCTCTACTTCTCTTCACGGTATCACGTGACTCACTTTTGGCGCGAATAGCTCCCAATTCAAAAATGTGCCCAACCATTACATTTGAAAACGGCCATTAAACATTAGGAGTAAAATTTTTCGAAAATCTAATTAAATAGAGAAATTGCCAATACATCCAATTAATTTTTCTAATTGAACAGAAATCCCTAATTATTCAGCGTAAATTAAATAAAAGACTAATTATCGAACAGGCAGTATGCTCGGCGTTAATAAAAATACGAGAGTCGTCCGTCCCAAACCTCATTCAAATTAAAAATTATTTATTAAAAAAAAATTCGTAACGGTAGTGTCCCAGTTTCGTTATAAAATCGGCGATGCCAAAGTTGTTGTTATATTAACTTTGAACAGAAATAAGAAATTTAAGTCTAATTATATCTAATAATTCAACCGGTCCGACGAAGAATAATCCAACTGCAGCCAACAAAATTTAAAATTTGTTGCTATCGGCGACACTCACATTGGTGAAATTGCGCGAGGTTTTTTATATTAAAAAAAAATAATAGCTATTTTTCCGTTGTCGTTTTACAGCGAAATTCACAATTCGGATTTTTTTTCTGGCAAATATTGACAAATATTAACCTTTGTTGTTTGTTTGTTGTTGATTTCAAAAAATTAAATTTTCAAATTGCAGATGGATTATTCTCCGTTTCACCGGTTGAGTTGTTTGTCGAAAACAAAAATTCTGATTGATAACAGCCTATAGATTTAGATCGTTTTGACTAGGTTTCATAACAAAACTAAAATTTAAGTCCTCAAATTTATTCCGCAAGATGTAGCAGTAATCCATTCTATTTTTTGTACCTGTCAACTTATGTATGTACATTGATGGACAGGGTTTTGCTACCCACACGGCTCAGGCCTCAATCGGCCCATTGCAGTAACTCCAAATGATAACCCGTCAATTACCTATCGTCTGCGCGCCAGATTAGATTAAGATTAGATAATCACATAGAAAATAATCCCATCGACTCCAAGGCGCATTAACGGAGAGAGTTAAGAATCTTCCTTGAGAAACAGCTTGAACGGACTTACGCCCCACTATACACATTCACCTATGGTGGCTGTCCTACGTCCTATGAGAAATTATCTTACGACTTTGAGAAGCACGTGTACAGTTTCCCTCTTGGAACGATACCAAATAGGAACACGAAATCTTTTGTTTGCCGCAAACCCAATTTAGCTGCGGCCAGTGCTGGTGCAATAATGTAAACCCAATCAGCAGCAAATTCACGCTATCTTAGTAAACTATTTCATCTAGCGTCACATGCAAAATATCATGCTCATATTCTCTGAATCCCTTACTCTTATATTGGCCAAATAAACCTTAACTTAGAAAAAGTTGATTCTTGCAAAAGTATGGTATCAACTTTCTGTCATTTTTTTCTTGCTTTTTGACATTCGCCTATAGGCCTGGTCAACATGATTCTTTGTGTCAGTGAGTAGGGGAGGGTGGTCTCGGCCTGTGATTCGACTGGAAAGTTGTGAGAAGTGAGGCTGAAGGCTTTCTGTTGAACAGTGAACGTGGGGTTGAGCAACTTTCTTTTGAAGTCAATGAGTCATTCCCTATTGAAATGGTGTCCGGGGTCAATCTTTTAATTTTGTGCTTGCTTAACATATGGAAATGTGACCTATCACAAAAATTTTGGGATTACTTTTTGTTTGCGATATTCAAATTATTTACAATTTGCTTAGTAGATAATATCCTGGCATTTAGTAAACTTTGCTTACGATTGTGGCATAGTCCTGTTCTACTTAACTCAGTTCGTCCTTCTTTTATTAATTAGGCGAGTTTATAGTTAAGTTTAAGATTTATTAAATACACTACAACATTAAGTGTAGCAAAATACGCGGCAGAAATTTACAAATTTTACAAACACTACTCTTAAATTTTTTTTCTCGTCAAAATTCATACAATTTTTTTTTCATATGACGCGGCTGTTGAGAAATTAAAAACACAAGATTTCCCCTAGCAAGAAGTGTACTCATATCTCAAGAGTAATGATTTGTTTAATAGTGGCCCCTAAAATGACCTAAAAAAATTTGAAAAAGAGAAAGGCACGTTATTTGACATTCCCGCAGAACGGATGGTCCACATGTAAAGGAGGGCCCAGGAAATTGTAGGAAAGAGGTTCATTAGCAGAGATGTTGTCATCAAGCGGGCACAACAGACTATCCTTAACATTCCTCTGTTTTACGGGCCTAGTCCACAAAAGGAGGGCACCAACCTGAAATCAGGTACGCCCATAGCTTTCGCCTGATAACAGTGGGTGACTCTATGCAAATGAGGGCAGTCTTTAGGATTACCTTAACACTGTTGGGATACCTTATCAGGTAATTTCCATATCCTCTGTCTGTGTATGCCTATTGCCTAGTTCACGGAGGTACGGTAGTTGAAATGTAGTACACTATGTACGGCATCCGTAACATAGTTAACAGTGGGCAATCAACCGTAAAGGTTAGGTTTAGGTATGCATACGATATCAAGTCTTCAAACTACCCCAAAGTTGATGGAGTGCCGTTTGACTCATTTTGACCTACATGATAACCAGAAAGTATGTGAAAGTAGTAGGCAACATTTACACCGCATCCATTTCTTCATTACTGTGCTGGTGGGTGTACAAACAGAATAGTATAAATTTCCAGAAATCTCGTAGTCGGAAATAATTGTGGATTTTCTTCTGAACAAAAACTTCAGTATTTGTTCAATTCTTGTTCAAGCCGTATAAGCAAAACCTCCCTTGCACATAATGCAGTACTTTAAGACGATTATTAGTTTATTGTTGTTGGCGACATCAGTTTACGGATTTACTCCTGGGTATAATGCCGACACAAGTAAAAAGCTTGCTGCTGAACTTCAAATTTCTAACGTACAAGAAATTAAAAGCGAAGAGCTTGAAAAGGTAAGCTGACAAGAAAATGCAACACAAGAAAATTGTTCCTAAACACAACATTTTAAAATTTGACTTTCCTACAGCTTAGCGGCTACGGAAATGATTACATTCACTACCTAAAAACTATCACGGGAAATAAAAATCATTTTAAGAAAACATATACAAGTGTTGTAAACTACATCGTATTAGTTACCGTTGATCCGTACCCATTGCCACGTTTACCACATTTGTTCACTAATTTTTGGCAGATGGCCAGTGCGTAATTTTTGTTTGTAGCGGGTGCTCAACTCCAAAGAAGTTTATTTGTGTTAGGTTGGATAGTAGTGGGGTGACACATGATTCTGGCTGGGGTAAAGCAATGTGCTCAAAGAAAAGTTTTAAAGTCCAGAGCAAGTGCAAAATGCAAAGGGGAGACCCTAAGGTGAAAAAAACTTCGTTTGCACCAAACGTTCAGAAAAGTGGTTATGAGTACAATTTTAAGCAATGTTTTCTTAATTTGCAACTTTTTTTTAAATGATGGAATCCTAAGATTAGAAAAAAAAATTAATTTTAAAGACTGCCCTCATTTGCAAAGAGTCACCTGCGGTTATTAGGCAAAAGGTATGGTCGTACCTCACGTCAGGTACGTGTCCTTGGCCTTTGTGCTTTAGGCCCGTAAAACAACGGAATTTTACGGATAGTTTGTTGTACCCGCTTGATGAAAACATATTTGCTAATGAGCTCCTTATCCTTACCACGTCCTTACCCTTCCTTTCATGCTGACCATCCACTCTTCGGGAATGTCAAATAACGCTTCTATACCATTTAAAATGACCTCTTGACCTCAAAACGACCTTTCAACGTCAAATCCCATTTTTATTCGAAGCAAATGGTTAGGTTGTTTTGATCATCCCAGATGCTCTTCCTTTCTTAATTAATTTTCTAGTGTCTTGTCGAATTTTCCTAATTCCACTACTCGAATGACCGTTTTATTATAAACTGCAATATTTTAAATTCTATCTATCTAGTTTAGACTAGAAATTTCCTTATCTCGTTCGTAACTAATGAAGAACTGGATGCATAGTGAATTTCGCCTTATGGTTTTGTCTACTTTCTGGTTAGCGTATTGGTTGTGGTAGGTCAAACGGCACTTCATCAGTTTTGGGTTAGTTTGAAAAACCTTTTATTGTGTGCATATCTAACTTTCCAAGTGAATTGGCTACATTTCCTCAGTAGGCGATATCCTAGGTCTCACCAAAATCTCACCCAAAGTACACACTTAACACAAAATTCAAATAGTTTTTGGCTTAAGTATTAACCTTAAATGGTGAAATTCATTAACCTTCCCATACACATGATGTTTCAGTGATTTGTTTGGAAATCAACATTTGAGAACGGTTATCGTTTTTTTTTTAATTTAACGATTCTGTTGTAAAAGACCTGGAACAATAATTCTATGTTAATTTTGAATAACCTTTCTTTATAATTTAAATTTCTATAATTTACATTTCTGAAACTTTCATTGCAACTATCGCTCCAGGTATCGGGTATCAAGGTATCATGCCAAAAACTTTGCTTAACATTAAAGTGATTTTTCTACTTGGTGAAATGTTATTTATTAATTTTTAATTTCTGTTGCGAATTCTCAACACAAACAAGTTTCAAGTATCTTTAGGCAATTTTAGGAGCCACAATTTAAAAAATCTTCGTTATTTAGTCGACTAGTGTAAAAAAAATTGGGAAATCAAATTCTTAACGTAGTGTGTGTTGTATTGCTTCTATGCCTAGATATGTTTTTAAAAGCGAAGAAGGAGGTGTAGAAATCTGGCCACGTAGTCTGCTAGGGGAATTTGTGTTTGCTACAATTTTTCTCAACGGTCGCGTCACTTGTAGGAAAATTGTATGAAATTTGACAAAAAAAAACGATTTGAAAAGAAAATTTGCCGCTCTCTTATTGCTAATAAAATCTGCAGCGTATTTACCTAAAATTCAAGTTGTGCTGCAGTTAATTAATCTTAACCATAAACTAAAAAAAATTAATGAAGAACTGGACGCAATGATATTTATGCCTAATATTTTTGATTACTTTATGGTTATTGTGTGGGTTAGGATAGGTTAAACGGCACTCCATCAGTTTTGGGTTAGTTTGAAGAGCTGATATCGTATGCATACCTAAACCTAGCCTTTCCGGGGGATTGCCCACTGTTTGCGGATGTCTTCCATAGTGAACTAAACTTTACGTAATGTACCCTCTTAACCCAAAAATCTAAATAATTATTAAACCTTTGGGAGTGAAAAATATTCACCTGAACAATTCACATTTTTGTGCTTTGCATTGAAATAAACTTATTAGGACAGTTATTGATATTCATATTTACCGGTTATATAGTTAAGACAAGTAACAACGATTTTGTGTTAATTTGAAATAAAGTTTCGTAAAAATTTAAATTTCCGAACAATGTATTTCTGAAACTGTCAATGCATCTATCGCTAAATTCCATTCCAAGACGTTGCTTAACCTTTATGTGATTCTGCTTGGTGGAATGTTATGATAATTTTGTAATCTATGCTTAAGTATTCCCAACTCAAGCAAGTTTCAAGTTTTTTTTAGGTCAATTTAGGGGCCACTTTTAAAAAAAATCTTGAGATATGAGTGCACGTCTTGGTTATTTAGTTGTCTTAGATTGTATTACTCTTAATTGGAAAATAAGAACAAGTACTTATGTGTGTGTTGTATTGCTTCTATACCTAGAAATGTTTGTAAGAGGGAGGAAGAAGGTAAAGTAATTTAACCAACAGAGCCTGCTAAGGGAAATCGTGTTTGCAAAAATTTTGTCAGTAGTCGAGTCATTTGAAGGAAAATTGTATGAAATTGACGAGAAAAACAATTTGAGAAGAGTATTTGCCGGTTTGTTATTGCTAATAAAATTTGTGAATCGTTTGCACATATTTGGCTACACTTAATTGCAGTGTGCTAAGAAAGCAGTGTTAAAAAATCTTAACCGTAAAGTATTGAAAACTCGACTAATTAATTTAAGAACGTCAAACTCAGTTAAGCAGAGTAATCAATCTTGCAATCTTGTTCAACAATTTTCTGCAAAGTTTAATAAATGTCATCATTATCACCATTTTCACATTTCCATATGTTATGTAAGGTCAAGATTAAGAACGACTGGGTGCCTAGTATGCGTTGCGGCGCCAAATCTTTAATGGCACTGATGGTATTTTAAAACTAAAGGCAGGTTATGCTACACGGTTAATCGAGAAACATTTGCGATTTGTTTTACTCTCTGTACTATTCAGTCAATCATGTCTTTTAAAATAATTTATTTACTTAAAAAAGTAAATATTTACTATGAAGATTATAGTGTATTTCTTAGATAGCTAGTAGTTCTAGATAAAAAAATACTTAAGTAATTAATAATAAGTAAAAATTTGGTGATTACCACGAACGCTATGCTCCAATATAGTAGGCGTTTATAATTTTTTTTCAATTAAAAGCGGTTAAGGATAACGGAATGGTTTTGGATTAAACCATTGCGATTGTTTCAACGCGTCTTAAAATACTAGACTGTAACCCAATAATCCACTGTCAAGGATTTGCATTTGCTTATTTTTTAGTTTTCATTTTTTTTTACAAATAAGAAAACAAATACAAATACAAATATTTGAATCCACATAATCATTTTTTAATTTAATTAGTACAGTAGTGATGAGAGGTGAGTATTAAAAACTGTTTAGCAGAGTAGTGATGAGAAGTGAATATAAAATTGTTTGGGGAGTAGTAAAAATAGTAAAGTAGATCGGAGTAGTGAGTAAAGGAACTTAGAAAACAGTAGTGATACGTGAGTAGCTACTCTTTGAGTATGGCCATGTAGGGGCACAGCTAACCTAGCAGGTCATGTTTACTTTTCAAAACCCACTACCTCCCTTTTGCGGACTTCAAAAACTAGACGTATTACCCGGGCTGAGCAATACCCATGCGTTCAACTTTCTTAAACTTTTTTTTAACGTTTTACTTCAGAAATATGCATACGCTTCAAAAAATACAAAAATTTTGTATTTTTTTTTTTACCAAAAAAACAATATGCCTAAAACTAATAGCAATCTGTAGCGTCAACTTGATGATGCGCCGGTTACATTACTGGTTATTTTAATCATTGAACTAGTTGCCTCAAAATTGCGCTGTTACAACTATACCTTTCTCTAGCCTACTGTTTTACAATTTAAAAAATTTCAATACTCAAATCCCTAGTTTGCTTTTTAGAAATTTCAAAAGCTAGAATTAGTACCACGCCTACAACATTGGAGAATAGCGTTTTTGGTAAATCATAAGTTTTCTAGTTGTTACTACCTGCTATCTAAGAAATACGCTCAAATCCGTGAAATAATTTTTTTTATTTTATTTTTTATTCAAATTCTCGCGAATTTAGTTTATTACACTTTGCATAAAATTGCGGCATAGCTGAGTTCTGTTTGATGTTTCACTCCTCAACTCAGTTTGACGTTTTTAAATTAATTGGTCAAGTTTTTAGCAGTTCGTGGATAAGATTAATTAACTACACTACACCACTAATTGTAGGTAAATTTGCAGTAGGGATTCATAAATGTTAGTAGGAATAACAAAGCGGCAAATACTTTTCTCAAATTATTTTTTCTCGTCGATTTTCATACAATTTTTATTCAAGTGACTCGACTGTTGAGAAAAATTTTAGCAAACACGATTTTCCCTAGCATTATACTTGGCCAAATTTCTAAATTTGCCTCCTTCTTCTTGAAACATATCTAGGCATCGAAGCAATACAACACACACTACGTTAAGAATTTCCCAATTTCTTAGATCAAAGACATCAAAATAGATAAGAAGTACTTCATATCTCAAGATTGTTTTATTTTTTGCCATTATATGACCTAAAAACTAAGATGATAAAAAAATTGATGCTTACATATACAGCTGGAGTGAACTGCCTCATAACGTTGTGATACGTATGGTGGACATAAAGTACGATGGCAAAGATTGCTTCAATAATATCGAATATCTAGTTTATCCTTTCGAGAGTCAAATGGAAATCCTGGACGTTATATCAGAGATGCTTTCGAACATTGCAATTCAAGATAGTTTGAACAAAGGGACGAACTATTTTAACACATCTGTCGTCAAAGAGATTAGAAAATAAGTTTACAAATATCATATCGCTTTTGACATACTATACAAAATACTATGTAACATGTTTTTTTTTTAATTTGACCAATAGATTAAGTTTCCGTTAAGTCAACTCACCGAAGTGTATGTTTGCGCTAAAGTATTCGCGGAAAAAGACATGGGTTCAAAAACTTTGAGATATGAGTACACTTCTTGGCTATTTAGTTGTCTTAGATATAAGAAATTGGGAAGTAATCACAAATCCTTAACGTGGTTATGTGTTGTATTATTGCTTCTGTGCCTAGATATGTTTTTCAAGAGGGAGGAAGAAAGTGTAGGAATTTGGCCACGTAGCCTACAAGGGAAACAACGCTTCACTTGAAGGAAAATTGTATGAAAATTGACGAGAAAAACAATTTGAGACCAGTATTTGCCGCTTGTTTATAGCTAATAAAATTTGTAAATCTCTTCCGTGTATTTGCCTATCACTTAATTGTAGTGTAGTTAACACTTCTTAACCATAAACTATTGAAAACTCCCTCCATAAATTTAAGAACGTCGAGCTGAACGAGTAAAGGATTGTGACATCAAACAAAACTTTGTTATGCCGAATTTTTTTGCAAAGTTTAATAAATATCAACATTATCACCAGACTTGAAAAAAATATGTTGTAAAAACCCATGAAATATGTATTTAAATATGTACTAAAAACCAGCCAAATATTTACTAAAATATTTTTTATTTTAGCAAATATTTAGCAACATACCAAAGTTTTTTGATTATTTTATGCTAAATTTTATGCAATTTTTAATTAAAATACTGTCCTACAAACAAATAACAAGGTTACACGTTGTAGTTTTGAATTCTGTCTCTAAAAGCTGCTTTGTTAGTTACCTAAATCTTTCTAAAAATTTAAGTTTTCAAGCCGTTTTATAGCATTGTGTAGAGTTAACAGCATTCGCACATCCTAAGAAAATGTTAGTAGTGTTAAATGTTTCAGGTTAAAGTTGATAAACTTGATTCAAATAATTCAAATTTCAAGTCAATACTAATTTAATTACTTTATATTAAAACCGGAAAAAAGCGCAACAAAATGGGGTGTATGTTAGGTATGGTCTTGCCAACGCACACACAAAAAGGTCATCCAAATAAGGTTTGCCAAACAAGCCCATCTCAGTGCAGGATGAGTTGGAGACTAAAATAAAATCATCCTGTCACAGGAAAAGCTTTTTTGCCTCTTAAAACCAAGAATGAAAGGAAAACCAGAAACACAAATAGCAAAATTTTACAAAATATTTAAAGCTGTCAAGCTTCATATTGTTATGATCCCTTACCGCAATAGTAACAATTAATAAGTAATTTTCATTTGCGAAATTTAATATTGACAAAAACAAGTCACGCCATTAGTCAATTTCAACATAATTGTGCTATTTGTGTAGCCTTGAGTTGCACCTATAAGCCAAATAAGCATTAGACTCCCAAAAAATTACAAAACTGCTAGTTTCCTTTTAAAATTTGGTTTAAAAGTGTTGTTTTTTTCGTAAATTTTAAAATATGTTGTTAAATATTTTTTATATTTTTTTTCGTCAAATATTTTTTAAAAATATAAAAATATGTAATATGTAAGAACATATTTTTTTCAAGTCTGATTATCACTCACCAAATTGAATTAAATTGCCAAAAAGTGCCAAAACTTTTATGGCACTGAAGATTTTTTAAAACTAAAGGCAAGTTATACGGCTAATCGAGAAACCAATTTGCAATTTGCCTTTTTACTCTGTAATATTCAGTCACTCTTGCCTTTAAGAATAATTTTTGTTACTTGAATGAGTGTACATTTAGTAGAGATTTGAGTCTATTTCTTCGATAGCTTGAAGTCTTTTATGTAAAAAATTTGGAAATTACCATGAACGCTATGCTTCAATGTAGTAGCCGTGGAACTAATTCTAGGTTTTGAAATTTCTACAGAGCATACTAAGAATTTGAGCGTTGAAATTCTTTACATGGCAAAACATTAGGCTAGGAAAAGGCGGAGTTGCTAGAGATGTCACCAGAGGAAAAGAAGTATGAAACCGTTAAAGTGAGCAAGCCGTTTTCAATGTAGATTTACCGTATGTAGATTTGTTGATGGTAATTGCCAATGAAATTCTTAAATCGTTTTAAGTTAGTAACTTACACTTAACATTGTACGTAATGTAGTTTTTAGTTTGGCTACAGTAACTTGCCCAATTTATTTGCAGACGATTGAATACGGCAATTCAGTAAACAGAGGCAAAAAAAGAAAGTTGGCTACATCCATTCTATCTGATACAAGACATGTTATTTGAATTTAGTAATTTAAATTTTTCTCGTTTCTATTTCTCATTTTATTATTTACATATCTTAACATTGTCTGGTTTGCTGTTACCAATATTCCTTGTGTTGTGTTTGTAGAATTTTTTAACCCATATTTTTAGCAAATTTTCAAACAATTTTTTAAGACCATTTTACCATGAGGGATCTGGTATCAACCTTTTTTCAAAAAATTCCTTACAACTTGATGAAATGAGTAAAAAAAAATGTGGCCAAAATTACGTAGTATTGGGGCTTACGGGATCAATTTGTCGGGAAATATAAATCTGATAAAAAATCTAAAAATTGCGAAATAAGTTCTTAAAAAGAATTTAAGCTAAAACTTAAGAATTTAGGAAAAATGAAGAAAAAAAAAGGTCTAAAAAAGTTTTTACTTACTTTCCCGGGATGTGTATATTAGCTATTTCCATTAACCACTGACCTAAAATTAGGGCCTAAAATAAAGGGTCTGTCTAAAGTAGTGTCTAAAGTGTAAAAGAAGATATTTTTGAAATTATCATTTATTAATACTGATATTAATAAAATGACAATTAAACGCATTTATGTTAGCAAAACCATAATTAGTAAACATAAGCCTAAAACTCAAATATGCATAAATAACCTAAATCCGAAAAGTAATTATTACCATGTACAATTTTAAATTCGCTCAGAAAAAACAATCAAGTATTTATAACCTAAAATATTACTGCAAAACATAAAATAAGTTAACCTAAAGAAGCTATACGTTATTTATAAATATACTAGTAGAAAAAACGCCTGTCCTAAGAAAAAAAATTTTAAGGAATTCCTAGAAATTAAAATTTCTAAACTTTAATTTCTGGATCTTTAGTATAGTAACTTTTCAAAAACATAGGAGCACAGTGGCTGATCCGCAGCACTCCTTGGCTCCCATAATTGATTTAAAAACAAAATGTATATTTTTGTAGTATGAATGTAGATCTATGTAGCTGGGCGATGAGTAAGTTCCGGGCAGAAGAGTGTTTTTGTGCAACCGTTACGCACACACAACGAATTGAAATAAGTACGGCATAAAAAATTACAAATTTCTTTCTTCGGTATAAATTTAGGAGCCAAGGAGGAAGGACCTCCGAAGAGAGCTCAATCTTTGGATGTTTCTATTTTAAGCATTTGCATAACTCCATTTCCTTTTCCAAATCTTCGGCCAGGTGTGAAGGGCCCTTCGCATTTTCTATGTATCTTAGAAATATGTCAAATAGCATGGTTTCCGCAACCCGTGCAACGGCCCATCCCCCCGTACATGGAAGTCCCGACTCATCGATCTTGCAAGTCGTCTCCGCGGCGCACTGCGGAGTTCGGTATTTGACCATTTTTCTAAGGTTCCAGCATCCTGCGCCCTCCGGGAGGACACAATGGTCGCCCTCGAGGACCGCTGGTTCGACGCAAGTGCATTTATTTTCCCTTGAACCGCAAACCAAGTTTTGCCTAAAGTCGCAGTAGGCGGAACCCTCTGCTGCGGCGACAATGGACCGATAGTCGGGCTCGAAGTACCTTGCGGTGGTTAAAATTTGCCAGGCACTTAAGTCCTTCAACTGTGCTCCGCGTGCTGCCTTCAAAATTTTGAGTCTTGTGTCCTCAAGGGCCCCTTTGCAAGGCTCTCCGAGTTTGAGCGATTGAAGGTGCATATACTTGACGATAAATCCTTCATCTTCCTCTGCCATGCAGGAGTTTTGCTTTTTGCCAAGAACTGTGTTGGGAAGTAGTAGGAGCAGACACGCGAAAACAAACTTCCTCTCCTTGCACATCCTGCTGTAAACAAAAACAAAAATTGTTTTATAAGCCAAACAAGCCCGTCCTTACAATGAACCGTTGCCAGTGAACCGAAGCGTGTAGAGGCCACCATTGTTATACATATGTTATTAAATAGTCCTAGTAAATTGCTATTATAATAAAATTTGGCGGCTAATATTAAATTTCAGATTTTTTTTTTTAAACTTTAATCGTTTTAAGAATCCTTCTGGGATATTAATAACAAAAGAAAACAGACGCTTCAATGCGGGGTTATCGTGAATTTGTTTTGTTGGATTGCTCAGACAGTCGCCCAGGCAGCTGTCTTTTTGTTTCCATTTTTTCGCGTGTTAAATCTCTACATTTAAAAAAAAATCAAAATTTCAAGAGTTGGAGCATTTTTAGAATCGTTGTGGGATTTAGCACAGAAAACAAGGCGCTTCAAAGAAGTGTTATTGTGGAATTTTTCTGTTAAGCTTACAATCGCCATTTTTCCCGTGTTTCCATTTCATTATTACGCGTTAATTCCCTGAATTTCTCAAAATTTCAAAAAAAAAAAAATCAAGATTTTTTTTCTGCACCCCTTGAACGCATCCGAGAACTCCGTTTTGAAACGTTTATATTCAGGCAACTCGCGCATGCGTCAAGCTACTTTATTGTCATTGGCTCAAATTGATTTACTTTTGTTGTACGTGTAACTTTGTAAAGAAAACTGTGTTTCGCGGAGTAATGATTCCCTTGGACGAACAAAGAACAAATTCACAACGAGGAAATAGGTTTTTTTTTTACAGATCTGAATTTGCTGATACTCAACGGTGGTGTATTGTTAATTATCTTTAAACTGTAAATGTGATTCAATTAATTAATGCTAAATTTGAAAATCATAAATTAGGAGTTATATTATAAATTACAAATGTTCTTGCGCCACATCAATTACCTGTAAAGGTAAAAATGCAAATTCCAAATTCCCAAATATAGAACAAAACAGACACCGAAATATTTGAAGTATCTTGACTCAATGCTCAGTGGGTTTCAACTAAAGCAAAAATAGAAATGTTTTCAAAGACTTGCTTATCCAATTTAAAGGTAAAATTTGAAAGTAATTCTAAGGTCATCATGTTCCCAATGGAGAATGAGGTTCATGTCCCAAAATTCCAAGCACATTTTTAGTATAACATTTCTGAAGGACGCAAAAGGGTCCTTTTACGTCCCTTTTCTACCTGAAACGGTCCGTTTTCACTCCGTAACATAAATATTGGATCCCATTAATTAATTTACTCAATTTGATTTCATGAATAACGTTTAAGTCAATTGACTTGTTCAAAATATGTAAAATTTAGTCCGACTAAAATTAAACAAAATACATTGGCTCATAATAATTAAGAGGAAAAATCACAGAACGAAACTGGAAACAAAACCATTTATTTGAACTAATACAACTTCAGTTTATTATGTAAAATTTAAGGCGAAACGGTTTCGATTTTGGAGAGTTTGTTAAACAAAAGGGAATCAAAATGGTACCAGGTTGTTCCAACAGTTTATTAAACAAAACAGCGCTAGAAATTAAAAAAAAATGTTTCGTTCTGTGAGTATTGCTGCCAAGCTGCATGTTTAGTGTTTAGCTTTAGTGTTCTTTGGTGCAATGTAAACTTTTAACTAAATAAAAGAAAACATGAAACGTTTTTCTAAGGAATTGTTTTTCGAATGTAGCTAAACATTACACAAAGTAAATAAAAACATGAGGTGAAATTTACTTCATATGCTATTTTAGGTAATACAAAAACACACATAAACAGCAAATACTCGATGTTTTTTAAGTCGTAAGCAATATGTCAAGATTGGAACAAATTTATAGTCACAAAATCATTCATGTTCCTGGAATAGTAACAGTAAGATTTCTTTATAATACTACGTTACAACAATAAAACATTTGAAATTCTCAATTGCTTGTTGGTTGCTTATTTTGCAATTCAGTTTTATGGCGACCTGCGTAGCAAATCCGACAACTTATCCACAATGCAAACATTCATAAATTTAAAACCAAATTGTCTGAAGCTTTGTAACAAATTCTTAATTGTTAGACTATTAGCCAACATTTGAGCTACAAAATTATAGGTATTAAGCTTTGAAGTCTAAGAAATACCAGAGTTTACGACAAACTACATTAAAAATACTTTTCAAATTTCAAATTTCGAAATACGAACTGCTTAACTTGAGTTTTCAAAAGCAAGGTGCAAATTTAGAAAAAAATTCCTGTGGAACGTGCCACATTAAAAACTACGATTTTAAGTAAAGGGACGGTGTCCAAATAATTAAATTAAATGAAATAATCGTACCTTTAGCAAGCACCTACAATAGCATGAGAGTCGTTTAATCCTGTTCCGTTGCTATTTGGAAATAGGTCTACTACAAAAAGTCATTGTAATTTTGACAAAGAAAAAAATGTATGATGCGCACAAGCTTCTTGGTGAAGATGTTCAAAGGGACCAGAATGTCAGAGAGGTCAAATAGAGTCTCGTTGATGCGAAGTACTTGAACTTTGCAGTCTTCAAATGTGGTAAAGTTGATGGGCAATTTGGTGGCAACCGCTAGGTGAACCATGCGGGTCTTCACCAACGTTTAACGACGCGATCATAAAACAAAATAAACAAGTTTTGCCAAACGCCCGCGGCATACGCAAGATACAATTAATCAATCAATCAATCGTTTTATTGACATTCGGCAAGGCTATGTTCATCATGATCATGTAATAATAGGTGTGACAATTATGAAGTTACTATTAGAAAGATGGGTTAGAAACTTAGCAGTGATTTTTGAAAAAGTACCTTTGATCTAGGATAAAATAAAGGTTGGAGTGAAATAAATAAAATTCAGGTTAAAATTGAAGTTGTAAAAAATGTTTAAATTAAATTTTTAAATTGAATTTAATTCTCATGGTCACAATTAATTAAACTTGGAAAAACAGGATTTTCCTTATGGAGTTGTGCATGGGATGTGAGAGATCAAGAGTTTGGTTGCATTGACTGGAGAGGAAATTGGAACTTTTTTTGCGATTCACTCACTTAACATACAAATCTCCATCTGTAAACTTCGTGGTCTTTATGTTAAATTAATTCTAACATGCGCATACGTGGACTTCAGGCGCTGATATTTGGTAAAAGTCGTCGTTTAATGTGTTGTATAATCCACTAACAAAAAGTTGGTCAAAATCCGCGTGTTCCTTGGTGGAGTGGTCCATTGTTAGAGCTCACAGAGGTCACTCGCACCCTGACCACAATTTTTTTAATTGAAAACTAGGGAAAATTGTTGGGCCCTGTATTTGAGGTTGTAGGTTATACACGTCTCCCCGTAAATGCCGCAGCGCTCAGCGCAAGTCTCTTAAACAAAAATCTAGGAAAAGGTCGCTCGGGTCAGGTGTAAAAGGTGAATGACCTCTATGTAAAAAGTCAAACGTCAAGTTAACGAAAATCAGTCAACTGGAAATAGAGCAGAAACCTCTCAGTGAATTTCAAATTTAATTTCAAATCGCTTAAATTTCTGTGTCGCTCAATATCATAACAATAAAATAATATTGATCTTCCTAGGGTCAGACACCTAAGCTATCTTAACCTAGACCAATTAATTTAAAATTAAATGACAAGATTGGAAAACACGGCAATCGTTTTTTTTTTCAAAGAAGACCTTGTTGCCCGCGGCAAATTCCTGGAAAACGGTGTTTCACCGAAACCGGTTTGAAATCTACTTTCCGCTTTGTGGTCCGTGGAAGGGTCAACTGAAAGTGACCCTTCCTTTATAAACATATAGCCTTGCGCCAGAGAACCGTTGAACTACCTGTTTTGCCAATCAATGCACTTGGGATAGACCAGGACAGTGAAAGTCCCTTTCCAAACCCTACAGAGTATACGAAGCAACACTCGTCCGGTTGGCATTAATTTTGCTAATGATCATATTGTCAATCAGTTAATTCAAATTTGTTAATCAGACGGGTTTTGCAAAGACGTTGGCCTGCAATAGTGGGTGGTAGTAGGGAAATTTAATCAAACAATCACGGTTGTTCTGTATTGGGAAAAAAAAACAGAAAAACGAATTTCTCCAGAAAATCTTCCAATAGCAATGATACAGGGAAAAACTACAAAAACAAACTTTATTCAAAATTTACAAAAAAAATGTTGCTTTGAGCAACAGGACCAAACAGTAAATGACGTCTCGTAGGCTACGCTACAACGTCGCCTGACCCAAAGTGAACAAAGAACATCTGTGTGTCAACATTATTGACAAGGGTGACCAGAATGACAAGAACATAAATTTTGCAAAGTAAAGAAAAGTTGTAAAAATATTAGCAACACTGATAAGACCAGCTACCAACTACAGAGAGTTCAACTAATCAACTAATTGATCTTCGTAATAAATTAGCCAGGAAACTATTAGTCAACTAATTTTGTCACTAAGCAATGTTCGCGGTATTTTCAAAGACGCGGTAATTTTGTTACTACACGATTGTAAGTTGCTCATAATCAGAAATAAAATATTAATGTTTACACCAATGTAGAAATTGGGTTGATTAGTGAAAAGTTTATTCAAATTAAAGAAAAAAAATTGTTCATTAGAACGCAACTACGTGCCAGCAACAATTTTGTTTATTCTTGTTTCATCGAATATTATTGCAATTTTTAGATGATTTTATAAGGGCTTGTAATACGTTTAAGACGCTGTAGTCAGGTTGGTTGCAAATTTCGTCCAACGACTAAACAGAAATTCAGGGAGGTTTGATGCTCCTCAATTTTGTTCTTGAGCTTCAAAAAGTTGCTATAACTACAACGGACAGACAGACGAATATTGAGCTTTCTATCTGTTTGTTTTCGCGCCCTTTGCAGCTTTGCCGCTTTAAGTGAATTTTTCTTTGAGTAGTTTCCTGCAACAGCTCTATGACCATGAGTATGTTTATTAGTTTATTCGTTTTATTTCGAGTTATTAATCAGATTTGTCTACAATAATTTGTAGACTAGTAGTTACATTAATTAATTAAGCAGTAATTAAGTTTACTTTTGCAAAAGAAATTAATTGGATTGCTAACTACTCGAACAAATTTTCGATGAGCAAGTTAAGGGAACGATTGACTAGCTTGGAAAACAGACGAACAATTCATTCAAAAGTTAGAGGAGATGTTATTGAAGGATTTACTTCGTCATTCACTTTTCCTTTTTTTTCTGATTCACGTCATCAATGTGCCTAATCCGCGAAAACATTTAAGCCATTGAATGAAAAAATTTGAAGTGAAGACTCAAACCAGTTAAACCTATTAATTTTCTTCTAATGCTTTATTTATTTCTTAGTTCTTAATTAGTTCTTAAGTATTACTGTTATACTAGGAGGCAGTTGACGGTGATGGGCCGTGGTCAGGGTAAGGCCTGTATCTCACCAGTGATTAGGGCAGTACGGGTTAGTGATGCATCGCTAAGCCACGAATAGCACGGGTTCGAATTCAACCACCGTCTTATTTTTTTTCTTTACTATTTTTTGACAATTGCCTTTTCTAAGTAGGTTGATACAAATTTTTTGTGTACTATATTATGAATCCAATCAGCTAATTGTGATAAACAAGTAATAAACATTAGCTTGAAATTTGACATGTCTTGCACATAGTAGCTAGGAGTTTCTAAAACTTACTGAAGCTGACAAAAACCTTCAAATTAGCTTAAACACGATTCACAATCACTTACTTGGGATGAATAATGGATAAACTACAAATTTGGACAATGAGTTTTACATACTATTAGTGGCTTTTAAGTTAATTGATGTTAACTAATAATAACAGTTAAAAATTTAGAAATCGCGTTGAACTGTGTAAAGGTAAATTAAAAATTAAAATAGCAAAAATATTAAAACATATGAAATTGAAAATTCAGGGCTGAAAATCTACATCGTATAAAAAAAGATTAATCGATTCACTTGTGTACTAAAAATGCAATTACGGTTTGGGTATTTTCATAGGCCATGTCACAGTTCCCAAACATTGCAATTTTATGAACTACTACGTAATTGGGAAACCTAGGTGACAAGCAGTAAAAGAAAGCAGAAAAAATGCAAAAAAAAAGTCGAAAGAACTGCTTTTCTGAAAGGAAGACTTTTAGAGTTTTGTATACACTACTTTCCTCACACGATTACACTGAAGCATTTCTAAATTATTTATGCTTTCATATATTTTATATTTTTTATATTTTTTTTTTTGCATATGTTTAAAAATGTATTATAACACATTTAACAATTATTAATTCAATAATTTAACAATATTATAACAATGAGATCAATCCATACGAAAGTCCTGTACTCAAATATATTTAGGTCCTGAAACCTGAAACCTCACATAAGAAGGAAATTTCTTTTGAATTACCAATTGAAACACCATTTAAGCATCATTTTTTATTTCAAATAAAAGAGGGAGGAACTTGCTGTCAATTACTAGTTTATTTCGCTCCTTCGTCAAAATTTGTAAGCATTTAAATAGCAATGTACCGTGGCAGAGGACTATTTGTGCTTGCAGTGCTTTTCAGCATTCAAAACTTTACGATGGTAGAAGGTGGTAATTTGCTTGTAAGTATGAGCACATTAGACTCCGTTTTATGCTTATTGCTTGTCTAACTATGCACATGTTACCCAGAAATTTCCATTTGGAATTTATGTTGTTGTTACTTGTCTATAATGGCTTTTTTATTAAAAATTGTAATTTGCAGTAGTAGGGCTGGAGTTGAATACTTTTCAACTATTCTGTTAATATAATTAATTTTATCTTGTAAAAAGTTACCTCTTACAACTTTATATAACTCTATAACTTTTTACTATTTTATTTTTATTTTATTTCGAATTCGGCAAAATTTCGGTACTGGGGCGAAACAACAAAGTATAAGTTTACATTTTTCTAAATGAAAAATTACCCAACAAACATGTAACTTCGAGGCCAGTTTTGAAATTTTGGTGAAGTTTTTTTTTTTTTTTTTTTTTTAAAAATGCCCAAAACATCTGTATATCAGTATCTGAAAATCTGTATGCTTTACCTATCTGTCAACCCAGGGCAATCCAGACCGTATAAATATAATTTCATATTTGAAGTCATCTACCTCAAATTAGTGTGAAAAAAGAACAAAAAACGCGTCAATATTTGGGCTTCGCCTCGATACCAAATCCTTCGAATTCAATTTTCACAAATATTAATTTTTTCACGCACTGGTCGAAAGTGTCCACGACTACAGATAGGTTTAAAGCTTGGCTACTACATTAAAAAATTCAGCAACAGTTTTGTAATAACACAAAGCAATAACAGCACAATCCTAGTTCAACATATAGGCTTTTGCGTTCATTAGTAACATTTTGCTCTATTATTTTATCTAACGCAGGCTTGGAACAAACCAAAAAGCGATGCGTACGACCAGATGAATTGGGTCATTCAAACAGATGATGTTCACCAAAGAATTATAAGCTTGATTGGGGCCACCGGTGTATACAATATGAAAAGCGAGTTGAAGAAGTTTGCATTTCGCAAAGCCGACAATTCACAAGGAATCGCTATCATCGCTGCTGAAAAAGGCTTGCACTGTCTGCCATTTGGCTTGGGATGGGGAAAGAATTATAAAAACCTACGATTTCAAGATCCGTCTGGGTTGCCGAAAACAGTATATAACGATACTAAGATAGCGGAATCGGCTGCTGAGGCTTATGCAGGAGATAAGTCAATTTGGCCACTATCAACCTAAGCAGAATAAAGTGGGAACAGTAAAATGAGTAGTATATATAGCGGCCCAAATCTGTACTTGATCACTTTAAGTTTGCTCAAGTAATAAATTATGCCCATCAATCATCTCGTGGATGATAAATATTATATCTTATCTATATCCTATCTATCTTATATTATAATTTTATATATATTAGTATTTCTTCATTTTGTCCATTCACACGAGGTCAGAGCAGTAAGAAATTATTTTGGATACTAGCTAATCTTCCGGGGTAACTTCATGCACGCGGTACTCGGTTGAAAGTAGTCTTAAAATGCCTTTTCTCTTCTAGCAATTTTCATGCCTTCCACATACTGATGTGGAAATATAGTGATGTTGGAAATGTGATTTACACTACTAGACTGTAACAGTAAGAGAATGAGTAAAGTAAAGGAGCTTTTTGACATGACATGCTTAGTGGCTGTTCAACATATAAATGAGTGTGTAGGGATACGGTAGGAAGGATTCATTAGCTTGCATGTATGCAATTGAGGGTCATGACAGGAACGCTGCCGAGGATTATAAAATACGGAGTGAGAGGGGTAGAGTATTAGAGGTTAGTTTGGCGCAACAATATTTTTTACTAAAATATAACAGTATGACGTCTTCATTAAAATTCAACCCCCAAGACGGGGGCTTGTGCCTACACGGTCTTACGGCCAAAAATTTAGTTTATGCCATAGATGGCATAGGTTAGGTTTTACAGAGTCAATAAACAAAGCCTTGAGCCCTTGAACTACAAGTTTTGCCACTTCGTTGCATTTGTCAGTGGAAGTCTCGTGTCAAACCCTGCAGAAAATACAGTATGACACTCGTTGGGTTGGCAGTAGTTTTGCTAATGTTTTCTGCCAATTAGTTAATTTAAATTTGTTAATCATACGGGTTTTGAAAAGACATTGGCCTGCCATAGTGGGTGGTAGTAGGGAAATTTATTTAAACAATCACGGTTGTTCTGTATTGGAAAAAAGGGATTGCAAATTCCTCCGTGAAAATTTTCCAATAGGAATGATACATTGAAAAACTACAAAAACAAATTTCATTCAAAATTTAGCGGAGGTGTTGTTGAAGGATTTACTTCGTCACATATTTTTCCAATTTTCATCTCCTAAATGTTCAAAACTCGAAAACATATGAGCCGTTGAATGGATTCCATGTAATAGGACTTAAAAAATGGCCTAAAATAAAGGGCCTAAAAATTGGGCCTAACAAGTAAAAGGACCTAAAACGAAAAAGGGCCAAAAATAAAGGGCCTAAAGTCAAATGACCTAAAATCTTTAACGTAATTAAAAATTACTAATTATTAAAACTAATCATAATTAATGACAATTAAACCTAAACTTTTAGTGGACAAAATAATATAAAGTAAACCCAAAGTTTAAATTAATAAATATGCACATGTAAACATAAACCAAATCAATGTTTAACCCAATATGAGTTAGTAGACTAATTTCTAAACCTAACCTAAACCTAACAAAACCTAACTTAAACCAACCAAACCTAAACCTAAACCTAACAAAAATTGCCAAGCCTAAACCTCAAATAGCTTAAGTAAATTTATTTGTAATAAATTCTTATTTAATTACGATTACCGTTAATAATTTATTATTTTTTAATTATTTTAAAGATTTTAGGTCTTTTTAATTTAGGCCCTTTATTTTAGCCTCTTTTTTGCTTTAGGCCTTTTTACTTGTTAGGCCCTATTGTTAGGCCCTTTATTTTAGGCCCATTTTAGGTCCTTTTTTTAAGTCCTATTACTTGCTTCCTCTCCTTTAGTACTTTTCAGTAGAGAATTTACCATAATCTATTGGCCTACAATTTTTTTCAATAAAATTATTAAGGACTAGTTTTAGAAGGGAATGTAAAATAAGTCAACTAATTTTGTCACTAAGAAATGTTCAAAGAAGACATTTTGTTACTACAAAGTTGTCAGTTGCTCATAATTAGAAATAAAGTATTAATGTTTACACAAATGTTGAAATTGGGTTTTTTGGTGAAAAAAATTATTTGATTTAACAAGGAAAAGGAATTTGTTCATTAGAACAGAACTACGTGCCAGCAACAATTTGGTTTATTATTGATTCATCAAATGTTATTTCAATTTTTAGATGATTCTTTATGGACTTGTAATACGCTTAAGATGATGAAGTCAGGTTGGTTGCATATTTCGCCCAACGACTAAACCGCGCCTTTTGCCTCTTTAAGTGAATTTTTCTTTGAATAGTCTCTTGCAACAGCTCTATGACCGTTAGTATGTTAATCAGTTCTTCCTTCTTCGTCTTATTTCGAGTGATTAATCGGATTTGTATAATTTTAATAGAATAGTATATATTTAATTAATTAAACAGGAATTAAGTTTACTTTTGCGAAAAAATAAATGAATTTAGTTGCCAACTACACGAACAAATTTTGAATGAACGATTTAAGGCAATGATTGATTAGCTAGGAAAACAGAAAAAACAATTCATTCAAAATTGAGAGGAGATGTTATTGAAGGATTTACTTCGTTATTTATTTCTCCAATTCTCGCCATTTATGTGCCCAATGCGCGACAGAATTTGAGTCATTGATTGAAAAAATTAATCATATAATTATATTATATTAAATATTAATTTTCTTCTAATGTTTTACCTGTTTCTTAGTTAGTTCTTAATTCTTAAGTATTACTATTATAATATGAGGCAGTTAACGGTGATGAGTCGTGGTCAGGGTAAGGGCTGTATCTCACCAGTGATAAGGGCAGTACGGGTTAGTGATTCATCGCTAAGACACAAGCAGCACGGGTTCAAATCCAACCACCGTCGTATTCTTTTTTTTTGGGAAAAAATTTATGGGCCCTTTTTCAATGAGAGGGAACCTTTTTGTGAAAATATTGTCATATATGCAAGATGAATTGAAGCCAATCAAAAATTTCAATGTAAATTTGTGATTAAAGACAAGATCTCATTGTCATTGCCAGATTTTTTTTATTGTAGGTACGATATTTAATTGGAACAATTTAAAATAATTAATTAATTGATTTAATTAATATATTAAAGAGCAATTCAGAAAACTAAAGTGGAAAAATATTTGATGTGGCGTAAAGTATTATAATTATTTAGTATTTTTTATTATATCGGGTAATACAAATCTTGTGGTAATCGACAGATATAATAAAGATTGCTAATTATTTTTAGGTTATTGAAACTACACCTGTAATAATTAATTACATTTAATACAATCCTGAAGGAAGGTCACAAATTCGATGGTTCATGAGGTCAACGCCCTGGGACACGAAAATTGGCGGCAAACTAAACATCTTCAAGTCCCTCTCCGCTCCCCCACTGTTGGAATTTTCCCGCGAATTTTTTACCCCAGAAGCTGGAACACTGTGGGTCGAGGACTTGCCAAGGCTGAAAATGCTCGTTGCGGGTTGCGAGCCCCGGCTCGTTGGTGACCCGCTCGAGACGCGCTGAGCCGAGTTTTAAAAAAAGCGATTCATGCGATAATCGTGGAAGAGTTCGAAAATCCGCCTCTCCCCCTTGCCCCCCCCCTTGACCTTGACCTTTTTGGGGGTGGCCTTGACCTCTAATTTCTTGAGTCGGCATTGGGGTACTTCCAGCGCAGAGTAAAGGTCATTGACCGACCTCCACTTGCCAAGGACCATTATAGTTATAAACTTGAGTATAATTAAATAATTTTAATTAAAATTAGGTTAGGTTGATTTAGGTTAGCGCCAGTGTATATTTAATTAATTAAAAAGGGATTTTCTACCTGCGCATGCGCATGCGCATTTTCGTCCAAATATCGGCAAATTTTCTTCAGATCGTGTTTTTACAAAAAAAAAAGAGGAAATGTTTAACAAAACAAAGATATTCAACTTTAAATCACTATAGTTTTAAACTTGAGTATAATTAAATAATTTTTAATTAAAA
>JAQFYP010000325.1:0-25852 GCA_034694865.1 Bilobella braunerae | reverse complement strand
ACACAGCCACCAGGACTCTACGGAGCCCCCTCGCTCCCCTTCGGAGTCAGAAATAACCCCAAGTTTGGCTACAACAAGAAATAATTGATTTTTTAGTAAGATAAGCTCTTTATTTTTATTTTGTAAACAAACTCTTATGTTCACTCGTTCCCCCTTCAATGTACACTTTTTTAATTTTTCAATTTTGCACCGTGCTTTTTTCAAGCAGTGTCTAATTTTGCACTTGTTTCGAACCCTTGGTCCAGTTTACATAACGTGCTGTTCTCCACAATATTGACTTCCTTTTACTGTAAAACGTTTTTTTTTATCCAAATGCAAATGCCATATACCCTTTCTCTCGTGCTAAGTTGATCTTGTAAATTGTACGTTAGGGCAAATTAGAGCCTAAATTAAAGACTTGCTAAGCTAAGACAAATGTGTAAGAACACTTTACAGCTGTAACAGCATTTCTTCTCCTAGTCTCTTCAATTTATAAAAAAAAAACATAAATAAACTACAAGATTGTCTATTGCAAATTTTAACTACTACTGAATTAATTGCACCAATAGTCCGCAATTTTTGTAGTCTAACTTCTCATACTGTTTTGTCTTCTCTAAAATTTCTTTACAAAAGATATGCACTTTTGATTTTATTTTATTGAATTGATTCTGATATGGTGTTCATTGAATATATTTTGAAATACTATTTGACAACACATTATCACCCCTGCGGAAACAATTTTAAGTAAAAAACATTAAATTAAATTATTCCGTTTTTAATTAATAGTTACTCAAAAATATATTGAGAAGTAATGCTTCTTACAAACAATAATTAACGAATTTCAGGACTTGATAAAGATGACGAACACATATCACCATACCCCGGAAAAGTAAGTAAAATCTTTTTTAGAACTTTTTTTTTCATGTTTTTTTTTATAAAATCTAAAGTTTTTAAGATTTAGAACTTAAATTCTTTTTTAGAAATTTTTTCGCAGTTCTTAGAACTTTGTCTCAAAAGTTTCTGTCAAAATGACCATTTTTGGCCAAAAACCACCTAATTTTGCCACATTTTTACTCATTTACTCTCACATTTTACTCAAGTTGTAAGTAATTTTCTTAAAAAGGTTGATACCAGACCAAACAATCAATTAGTTTGAGCACAAAAAAGCACAAGATCCCACATGGTAAAATGGTCATGAAAAACTTTAAATTTGCTAAAAATTATAAGTATAAAAAAGTTCAACGAATACGAAATATATACAAATCACACAAGGCATATTGGTAACAGCATACCAGACAATGTTAAGACACGTATATAACAAAAGTAGAATAGAAAGGACAAAAATTTGAAATTACTAAATTCAATACGTGTCTTGCATCAGTTAGCATGGATGTAGCCAATCTTATTATTTTGTAGTGTTTCTGACCAAACAACAAACACTAAAAAATGTGAACAAAAATTGGCATAACTCTGATTCAAATTTGTTTAAAGGACTTTCAAATTGATTTTGACATTTCCAATGGCTTTTGCGACGTCTAGTAGCAATTTTGATAGAAGTAATTTGGAGTAACTTAGATATAAATGCAAAATATTAAGAACTTTTTTACCCGTTTTTAGAACTTATTTGGGCTATTTTTAAGCGATGTTTAAGATCTTGAAACACGATTTTTTAGAACTTTCTTTTCCGGTGTATGCATATCACAATATTTAACGGCGGAATCAGTGAGATGTTATCTGAAATTGTTAACCTACATAATTATGAAGGTCGATTTCGCTTTTGCGAAATTAGTTTCAGTTTCGCTGCGGGTAAGCAACAAGCACGAATTTTTGTTTTAACCGAAGCGTAGTAGATAAGCATAAGAAATT
Organism: Bilobella braunerae; assembly: GCA_034694865.1. Classification (NCBI taxonomy): domain Eukaryota; kingdom Metazoa; phylum Arthropoda; class Collembola; order Poduromorpha; family Neanuridae; genus Bilobella; species Bilobella braunerae. The sequence goes on along the minus strand of JAQFYP010000325.1, from coordinate 24,007 downwards.
CTACATTCTATAGTTCTAATTTGATTACAATTATACAGAACTACAAATATATATATAATATATATATATATATATATATGTAAAATATTAGTTTTAGTGTGTGGGGAAAAGCTCATTTTAACTATGTGTTCCATTTGCCGTAAAAAATTAGTACATTCATTTTAAAGATAAAAGTAATTTGGTTCAACATTAAGTTGTGCTAATTAACAGTAGTTGCGCTTCAAGAAATGAGTGTTGCTACTCATTTTTACTCAAAAAAAAATTTACTCGTAATAAGTTGTTTGTGGCGTTTTGTTGTGTTTCATAGGGAATCTACAGAAATTCACTACTAATTTACTAATGTAGAGTTCCGATTCCTGAAACAACTAAAACTAGCATGATCTTTGTCATGTAATTCCATGTGTTTCAACAATATGACATATGAAACAATCAAATTAAATTGTGTAAAAAACAGTTTTATCTCAAAGTGCAAATTGATTTATAGGGCTTAAAACAACATCTAATAGATCTAATAGAATAATTTTACTAAATTACCAAAATCGTTTAGATTTCTTGTCAACATACACAACCGAGCAGTTGACGTAAATGATAATTATGACTTATGCCAAATGTCAAATACATAATTGATTGATTGATTTGCTGTATTAAGAACTAAACCAAAAACCTTACGGTCTTATGCGGAAGAGTTTGTTGCAAACACCGCTCGAGCAAGCAAAGTTAAGGCTGACATGATTTAGAGTTGATAAAAATAAAGTTTGCCAATTTACTGGTAGAGTTCTAGATTAACAATCTTGATCAAATGAATTCAGATCAGTTTTCAATTTTAAGTAGTAATTGTTTAGTATGAAACATCATTTCAGTGTAAGATCTATGGATGTTAAATTAACGTCGTGGTTGAATTTGTGTAGCTATTTTTTTAGTGAAAACAGTGAAAGTAAAAACATTTGATTATTTTTGTTCGTTTTGCATATGTTTATATGTTGGTAACCAGGAACAAATTGCTCCATGCTTCAGAAATGGCTTCCCGTGGAATCCAATTTCTGGGTTTCTTAAAAATTCCTTGAAGGTGTCACAAAATTTAGTACATACTTCACACGTCTCGTCCTTTTTAATATTTTGGAAACTGAAATTGACCGATAATTTGTTTTTAATTAAATATGCATATAAAATAATTAAATTTAAATTTAATAAGCACTGACCACTGGACTACACCAGCTACTTTACACATGACATGGCAAAACATCTTGGAACAGAGACATACTTGGTTGGATATCAGTGTAACTGGGTGACGCTTCTGCTAGGCAAAATTCATAACAACAATCTAAAAAAATAGCTTAAATTAACTTGAATTGTATCGGCATTGTGAAATTTTTCATGACGCAAAGCGCTTACGTATTTGGGAAAAACATTCTCTAAATTTACTACCGTGTAGTCATTTGCAAAGTTAGAGATTTATAACGATCCCTTTTTCTAGTATCTGTACGTTTTACAAATTAAAAGAAGAAGTGGAAAAAAGTAACAAGGAATTGCAGTAAGATAAGTTTAGGTTATGTGTATGTACAGCTTAATTGCAAAGGAAAGCCATTTATTGGTAGTACAGATGACTATGTGAGCTATTTAGAAACCATTTATTTTGTTCTTATTCGGTTTATTGATGGCTTCATGGTCATCATATACATAGGCAAAGAGAACCGGTGTTAGCACTACCTGAAAAAGGGTTCTTTATAAAAAGGGTTCTTTCTACCTGGAAAAGGGTTCTTTTAAAAAGGGTCTTTTTACCTGCGCATGTGCATGCAGCCGAAATTTCCGCGTGTGAAAAAAGTAAAAAAAAAAGTCTCTTTGGCCCCAAACGCCCCCAAAAATGACCCCTTGACCTCAACATAACATTTCAAGGTCAAACCCTACTTTTGCATGGAACGATATACCTATTTGATGTGATGTGCATACCCCCTCGCCGTATGTTGTTTTCGCCAAGCGAAAACTACGGCTAGTTTGTAATAAAAACATCTCTCTCAGGCGGTAAACTAACTTTGATCAGTTTTGAACAACACAAATCAGCATACAATTTTCTTGATTACGCTTGTCTTTGAACCATTAACCATTTGAACATGAACCATTACAGACAAAAAGTCAAGATTTCTTGGAACGGAACTCTTCGTTATGTCCGCCTTCCAAACAAAACATATTTCTGGAGCCTGTGTGACGGCGTGACGCTGGAATTGATCAAGAATCTAAACAAAAACACAAAAATAGTTTAAATTTAACTTGAATTTTATAATGGTTGTGATGTTATTCCGAGAAAACTTTCAGAGCGCAGAACGCGCCATCCAGGAGACACGCCATCCTATTTGAGGAAAACATTCTATAAATTTTCCAACAAGATGATGACTAAATTTGAGTAATTATGTCACAAAACTATGGAAAAATAAGATTTACTCAAGATTGGCAACTTTTATAAATCTAAATTTTCAAAACAAACTCTTTAATGCATCGTCAATAAAGCATGCTTTATTTCAGTTAATGCTTGATAACTTCCAATTAATATGTTATAAAAACCATATTGCAGAACATTGTTACTTATAAGAGCGTTTAATCCAGGTATGGCTAGTTTATTTGCAATTATAAGCAAATGCACATAAAAGAGCCTTCCATTTAAGTTTTCTTTATGTTTTATTACTAGGTTTTTTCTTCAAAGCAGAAAAGTAGAAATAAAATTTTGAATCAAAAAATTACCCGCGCCAGAGCATCGACGTGAAAGCGCTCAGTATACGCCTTTGTAACCCACGCGTCCGTGTTTGTTAAATAGAAGATTGTAAAGATGGGAATCATGGGAATTATTTTCGTATCAACAATTTCTATTTTTAAAAACACGAAGTGGAAAAGCAGCACAATGTATTTATTCATGATGCTATATTTACTCCTATACTCTGGCAAACACAATGTTTTTGACATCATTTTCTTCAAATATTAATTTTAGATCAGCCTTAACATTCAATTTATATTGGGAATAATTACAATGCAACTTGTGACAAGACAACATCAAGATGGTAAAACTTGATGATAAACAAGATGGTAATGTCTACTTCTTCACATTCTTAAAAAATTAGAACATTTCATGAAATCCTCAAGTATCTTCGGAATTTTATCAACACAAACTTTTCCTGTATCAGTCAAGTAACTCTCCAAACTGTTGAAAATTTTGTAAACTTACAAGGGGATGGTCAGGCGTGCGCAAGAGTAAAAAATTTATAATTTGGCCTTTTTTAATACTGATACCGTAGATTTCCAAATAGTACCCCAGTCCCAAATAAGACCCCATTTTCCAATTAGTGCCCTACTCCCAGCGGCCGAAATTTAAAATAGTGCCCCATCCCTAATAGTGCCCCATGGGGTAGTAATAGGGAATCAGCCTGTACATTTAGAATGCCAACATTAGGTTATAAACGTGATAAAGACTGCAATAATTAACGCACAAATTATGTTTATGGATAGTACCTCTGTTAATGCACTATTTGGTAAATAAGTTTTTTGTGTTAAGGACGGCCTATCGCAAAAAAAACAATGCTTTAATTAGTAAAATCCAATAGTAACCAATTAAATTAGCAGTTTTCAGTGTGCCTCTATGCTGCCGCACTAGTTAAATTACCGTTAAATTAAATGAAATAAATGCTAATTGGTCTAATTTTTTCACAAGCCGCTAAGAGTTGATTACTTACAGGTCCTACATTAAAATATTGTTAAATAAATTTGTTAAGAAATTGTTAACAAATAATCCGCGAGACTCAATGTCACCATGTACACAAATGTGGGTGTCGGCCTTGACTGCCCATTTTTGAAAAAAATAATTCTGCAGAAATATGACTACTAGTTTGGCTGTGCTTGACTTAAAATTATGTAGGGCTCAAAAAATTTGTGAGAGTACTGCCCTCAGCCAACAGACCCGTACATCTCAAATTTTTAATTCCTTCAAAAGTTATTGGACAAAATGAATTAAAAAAATTAAATGCCAATATTGGAGGCCTGTTTTCGGCGATAGGGAGTCATTTTTTGGTAAGTCTGCCCGTTGTGCACCAGAGTCTCAGCTTTTGATCGAGGTATTGTGGTGACTTGTAGGTGGTACGTAGCCAAACTAGTGGCAACTTTACTGTATTCAAAATTTCCCATAAAATAGCATTGGCACAGTACCAGTTACAACTATTAAGTGTGTGCATCCAACGCGGAAACACAGCCTCCATCCTTGGATGCCTTCCCTCTGGAAAAGATCTCTCGGAAATATTTTATCTTTAAGTTCAGAAAATTTTCATACAATATTATTTAGATTTAATTATGAATAAATAAAACATAGCCTCCCCTTAATTGATTTTTGACGGAGAGTTCAACCAACAAGCGTTAATTTTTGGTTTTACGTTAAAATTAGTCACACAATTGTATGGGAATTCAATTTCGACTGAATTTAGGTACTATTTGGAAATCTACGGTAAAGAAAAAAGATTATTAAGCATAGTGGGAATTTTCAATGGCCAAAATTAAAAATTTTGAAATAAAATTTTAGAAATTCTCATGCAATTTTGCACGGCATTTTTTGTGAATCATGCAGTCCCCCTTCCTGTAATTTGTTATTTTTTAACAGCCGCGCTTATTCCTATATGGGTACAAACCACAACTTTATGTCGCGCATTTGTATTGTGTCTCCAGAATTATAAGATAAACATGGCTATTAAAAAAAATTCAGGAAGGGGGGGGGGGGGCTGCATGAATCACAAGAAATCCCGTGCAAAATCCCATAAGAATTTCTAACATTTTGTTGCAAAAAATAAATTTTGAAATTCTGACCATTGAAAATTCCCACTATTCTTAAAAAATCCTTTTTATTTATTAGTATTAAAAAGGCCAAATTTCAAATTGTTAACTCTTGCGCACGCCTGACCATCCCTTTGTTAGTGGAGGTTATATTGGGTTTGGCGTTTTAGTATTTGTTTAATGTAGAAATACATGTAATGTAATATATAACAAAGTTTTCAGTGGATTAATTCTTAAACTCAATTTTGTGTTCTACATTATTTAAATGTATCTTAGCAAGACCTTCAAAACATTATCAGTTGTTTGGTTAAATTGAAATAATAAAAATGATAAACTATTTTTCCTATACTATAAACTATAACTTAAACCTAACCTAGAAAGTTTTCTTACACTTTCCTTTTATTATGAAATGTCATGCTATGAGTCAAAAACGCACCGCAGTTTGCATTAATTTACAATTTATTCCTGTTAGGTGCCAAGTAGTGCAAAAACGTAAAAAAAAATCATTACTGGAGTCGACAATTCTTCAAAATTAAAGTTTTATTTCGCATTTACAAGAACAATGATTCAGCTTTCATAAACTATTCATTGCTTTCAACAACAATGGCAGCCATAATAATAAAAAGGGTTTCCTCCGCAATTATCGTCTGCAGTATCTTTATCCCACCAGCACCCATGAACCAAGTTATGCGTCATGCCCAGCCATGTTACTTGTTCGTTCGCCGTTGGGCAACCGATCGACAACGAAATTATTCCAGAGGTGAGCATGGAAAGGCCGAACATTAAAATCGCAAACAAAGTGGTGTAGGAAAACATGATACTAAGGTAATTAAAGGTAAGTTAGAGGTAACAAGCTTTAACGGCACACTGATGGTTCTGTCAAAGTAAGCTAACACTTATATACAAGTTTTACGTTACAGAGTTAAATACATAATTAAATACGATGATGACGAGTTCTGGGAAAGCTGTTGACTTGAAAATATTTAAAAATAGTTACTGTTGAAACGAATTCTTGTACTAACTATGTGCTTGAAACAATTATATAAATTACTTTTGCACCAATTGGAGCGGTATTTGAGATCCCTGCTTAACGGACCGCGGCGATGGCGATGGATGGATGGATGGCGATGTGATGGCGTGGGTATGGATTCAGAAGAATGGACCTAATTAATATACCTGTATGCAAATGAGGTTTGATTTCTAAATTCTCACAACTACAGAAACCCATTTGGTAGTTCCATAACCTCTGACTCAAGGTCAGAGATTAGGCACTTTTCAAGGGGGGAACCAAATCTAAAGACTGTTGTTTGCGGCCGGTCTATGATTTGAACCCAAGACTCAGCCTGGTACGTGTAGAGAGACAGAACCTCTTAACCACTAGGCCAAGCTCGGCCGTTTAATTTATGGGGACGCCAACTCATGGACTACGTGAGATGCATGTATTCCACGGAAATAATAAATCAAACCATAATACGAAAAATAATCCTACTATACCTATTAAATGACTAGTAACAACACCGGTCCTAGAACAAAAGTTAGTTTCTTTAGTTTCACTTTTTGGCCTTTATTAGATTAAAGCTTTTTTTAAATTAACTTTCTAAAAGACAAGAAGCGCTGCTATAAAGCACTCCTTTGCTCTCGTACTTAATTTTCTTTCAAAAAACAAACATTTTTGATTCAAATGCTTATCTATGATGTAGCTTGGAGAGGAGTAAGGCTTGGGTAGAGTGCAACCGTTACGAACACACAGCTGATATGGAACAGTACGACGGAAAAAAATGACAAATATTTAGGCTATGATTGGAAATCTATTTATAACGTTTATATAACAACCTATTTTATTGAATTTTTTCTTCAACATATCTTTGATAAGAGATTTAACTGTATAACAATACGCATACTTGATGATTATCAGTCTGAATGTAGAAATTCAGACTCAACTTTATTTTGAATTATTTCCGTTTTTTTTTAAGTTAAACCAGAGCTAAGATTATAGAAAGAAAAGTAAAAATATAATAACCCTTTTGATTTGGCATAATATGATAACTGTAGGTAAATAAAATTGAATCTTGAATGCGTTCGATGTCGTGTTGCGTTATCGATAATTTCAAAAAACGGAAGGAATGGTGGACTAAAGCTCAAATATGGCCAATATTGTTATAACTTTGACAGTGCATACTCGCAAATGCGTGAGAAAATGGCGTTCCAATTATTTTGAAATTGTTATAAAAATAGTTCATAATTTTGATAACTTAAGCAACTTAATTAATACCCAATCATGATTGCACAGACACCGAAATTCGGACGACTTCTGTTCTCCAAACCAAATAAATCCTCTACTAAGGTTCCAAAGTTTGAAAAAAATTGAAAAAAAAAATTAGACTGGTACAGTAAAAATTGATATAATATTGGAGCAATCCACTTGACTACTTGACTTCAGAAGGTTCTCAGTTTTTGAAGAAATTGAAAAGGAAGACATATTACCATCGTGATATTGTCTTGTTACAAGCTGCATTGTAACTATTCCCCTATAAATTGAATTTTAAGTTTGATCTAAAATTAATATTTGGAGAGAATGCTGTCAAAAACATTGTGTTTACCAGAGTATAGGAGTAAATACAGCGTCATGAATAAACACATTTTGCTGCCTTTCCACCGCGTATTTTTAGAACCAAAAATTATTGATTTGAAAATAATTACCATGAATTTATTTTTACAATCTTCTATTTGACAAAGACGGACGCTTGAATGGTAAAAGCGGGTACTGGACGGAATCAAGTAGTTATTCTTGCGCGGGAAATTATGTTGATTCAAAATCATCTACTTTTGAACTTTGAAAAAAATACTTTCTTTTAAACGTTTGTCCCCTATGCCTATAACACAAGTTTGTTCCAAATGTCCACCAAAGTAATCATGGTATTTTCACGGCTACTAAGGCTTTTTTTAGTAAATTTGCTTATAATTGAAAGAAGCTAGCCCTAACAATACAAGATTATAAGAAACACGTCGATAAATAGCAATATGATGCCAAATTGTTTTTGCAAAATATTAAATGGTTTTTGCCAAGCATTGACTGCAATGACACTTGAGTAATTGACGTCGTCTTACAGCGTTCGTTTGTTGAGCTTCTCTTGAGGGAGTTTACAGCAAAAAAATGTCTGTTCTCAATTTTTCGAAAATTAGAAGAGTCGAGGAGAGGGAAAAATTTACTTTTCAACTGAACGTAACCTTTTTTTGACCGCAAAGATTTGCGAGAGCGTGAAGACAACCGTTACCGCGAATGCTCGCGAGTCAGTGAGGAAATGCCGACTCAAACATTTTTAATCAAAAAAATGATTTCTATTTTAAAATTTTAACTTAGTAACGAAAAATAATTTTAAGGTTTTGTTATGTTAAAACAAAAATTGAAATTCTCCACTGTAATTTTTTTTTTTTTTGTAATTTTTCTCTGCGTCCATCCAACCGTCCGTATCTTTCAATAGCAATTCCACTTCAATACTACAACTACTTACCAAAACTACAACATGCACATGTAGTACATGTACAAAATGTAGTACAAAATGTACTACAACACAAATACAAACAAATACTACACAAATACTACAAAGTGTAGTACAAAATGTAGTACAAAAATAAATAAAATCTTCTATATATTGGCATTACAGTAGTTAAAGGACCCACAAAACCGAAATAATTTTATTCGGGGTTTCCTAGGGGTTAAATAATAAAAATGATCCGCGGCGCACTGGAACTACAATGTTGAATACATACCTCTGCTTTCGTCACCCCAGTTGGTTTAGAGCAAACGGTGCGCAATGTTATTTCTACGTAAGAAGTTTAGGATTTAAAGTTATTCTTTATTATTAGTAAAGTCAAAACAACCCATGCTGCTTCAAATTTCAAATTTGTTGTCTGAAATATCTGACTTTTTTCAACTGCCCGATCCAGCAACTACTTATGACAATATTAATTTTGAGATTACTACTGGGGATGTGAACTAAGCAATTAAAGTAGTAAACCGAATGCTTCAGTGGTACCTGAAATTATTTCTTTAAAAAATTTTAAGTGGTGCTTTTTTTGTGTTCTCTTCTCCATTGGCCCCTTTCTTCAGTGAAATGATGCGCTTTGCTGAAATTCCAAACTTTTTCAAATCGGCAAATCCCTCCATTTAAAGGAAAAGGATCAAGATGTGATCCCAACAATTACCGTCCAATTTTTTATTATAAAAAATTATTATTTTTATTTATAAAAAAAACATAAATAAACTACAAGATTGTCTATTGCAAATTTTAACTTCTACTGAATTTCTTGCATAAATAGTCCGCAAAATTTGTAATCTAACTGCTCATATTGTTCTGTCTTGTCTACAATGTTTTTTACCAACATTATGCACTCTTGATTTTATTTTATTGACTTGAATCTGATTTGGTGTTCATTGAATATATTTTGAACTACTATTTTACAACATATTATCACTCTTGGAGAAACAATTTTTAAATAAGAAACATAAACTAAACTATTCAGTTTTAATCAATAGTTACTCAAAACTATGTTGAAAAGTATTGATTTATACGAACATTAATTAACAAATTTTAGGACTTTTATGATGTCCTAAACTTATCACAATATATCATAGCTGAATGAGTAAGATGTTATCTACAATTGTTAACCTATAAAATTATGAAGGTCGATTTCTCTCTTGTGAAAGTTGCTGCGGCAACTATTGTCGGCAAAGTAAGCAACGAGCACGATTGTAAATCGTTTTTGTTTTAACCGAAGCGTAGTAGATAAGCACAAGGAATTCTATAGTTCTAAATTGATTACAATTATACAGAACTACAAATATTTATATAAAATATTATTTTTTAAGCCACGAGAAATCAGTTTTAAAATCCCAGAGCGTGTGGGAAATGCTCCTTTTAAATATGTGTTAGGGTTGCCGTAAAAAATTGATAGATTCATTTGGAAGATAAAAGTAATTTGGTTCAACATTAAGTTGTACTAATTAACATTTATTGCGCATCAAGAAATGAGTGTTCCTACTCATTTTTACTAAAAAATACGATTACTTGTATTAAGTTGTTTGTTGCGTTTTGTTGTGTTTCTTAGGGCATTTACAGAAATTTAGTACTGACTTACTAATGTGGAGTCTCGATTCCTGAAACAATAAAAAATAGCATGGTTTTTGCCATTTTATTCACTGCGTTTTAATAATATGACGTATTAAACAATTGCAACTTGTCTTCAATAAATCATAAGCAAATCAATCATCGCAAACCCAAGAAAGTAGCAAACGTAACTTCTGGTTCCTTTGTTCAGCTAAGTTACCTAAAAGCGGATTTAGATTAACTATACGCTACTTGAGCGTACCGTTTTAACACGGTGTAGTAAAAAAAAACTATTTCAATCAGGAAGAAACACAAGGAAAACTTTGGAAAGAATTGTAGTTCTTATAATGTCCTATAATAAATTTATATATTACATGCATCTTTACTTAAGTTAAGGCAAATAAATCAAGAACACGCACTTCGGGCATTATATGAAATTACATTCATTGCAACTACTACAAAAGTGGTACCAGGCATTGCATTGTTGCAAGGGAATGTTCATGCTCTAAATTCAAGATATTCTGCGCAATTGCTTCCAGCATCTACCAAAAACGATAAGCTTTACGACGTATAAATTGTCAAATAACTCTGCTTATACGTCAGAGCAAAATTTAAATAGCGTAGTAGTCCACTACAATCCCCACATCAATCGTCTATGTTGCACTTTGACGGATTGATGAAGAAGTCAACATAATCAAACCAAAATGCGTAAAAAAATGGTTTTATCTCAATGTGCAAATTAATTAATAGGCCTTAAAACAACATCTAATAGATCTAATAGAATATTTTTAAAATTAAAATTTTTAAAACTCAATTAAAATTCTTGTCAACATACACAACCGAGCAGTTGACGTAAATGATGTCGTTTAGGCTAACAGTGAACTGTAATTGAAGATTTAATGCAACATTTTGTAATGCTATAAGACAGCTCGAGTGTGAATTATGGCTCTTGCAAATGTCAAATACATAATTGATTGACCGGTTTACTGTATTAAGAACTTAAGTAACTTACGCCTGAGGAGTATATGCATAAGAACTCGCTGCGAGCACGGCACTGAATGAGAAATTGATTACAACTAAGCTGTTAGTTTGTTATTTGAGCATATTAGCTTTTAAACTCAAAGTCTAAATAGTACTTTTAGTTCTTCCTGATACACATTTATCTGAAGTTGGAAATATTTGACCGTAAGAAGCCACTTGTTAATCTAATACGAAGAGTAGCGCACGGTAAGAAATCGTCATGTAATTGTCTGTTTGAGATATTTTTTAAACGTAGCCATCACGTGGACATGGACTATTTTTGAATTTGAAAATCTATAAGTCTTAAAGCAGTGGCGGAGTAACTATATTTTTTACGCCAAAACACTATTTGTAACTTTCTTCTAGAATTAACAGACTCAATTTATTAAAAATGGTAGCTACACTACTACTAGCATAAAAACTATAATTATATTCTGTGCAATACATTCGCTATAACTCCTGTTCCTTACAATTCATTTTAATTCTATTCATAGCTGCTCTCATGTACAAATCTTCGTAACAAAGTAAACATTTGACATTTCAGCATAAGGCATTTAAATTTTATTTCTTTTTGTAAATTTAAATTATTTGCATTATGGCGACCCATATCATGTTTATCTGAAATTTTATTTGATTAAATATCTCTCAACAGACCAAACTAAAATATGTATAATACATTAAGAATTTAAAAAAATATACCATCGATTTTTTTTACTAACGTCACGTACGACATGGCAAAAATTAAACTCGAAACTACAAGCAAGAAAATAACCAACAACTAAGCATTAACTAATACTGAAAACTGACTGACACAAAGATCTTTCATGTAGAATTTAAATAATTTAGTGAGTTTGAATAAAAATTACTTTTTAATCATAATTTACATTAAATTAATAAATACCATTTCTTCTAAGCTACCAATCCACTAAATAAATATTATATAAGGATCCAAACTTACACAAGAATATTTCAAACTTTTTAAATTCCACTTGGTTAAAATCCATAACACAATTCTAAAATACACAATTTGATTGAGGGATTCTATCGTCGCAATATATATTTTTGGCTTATTTTTCCCACACATTTTTACATTTAAATTTAAATATTTTCTAAACCCCTTGAGTCACCGTAGTAACAAAACCAATGTGAACAACATTTTTGTTCTGCTATATCCAAATATGAATAAAACCTTAGTTTTCGTATATTGCCTTGCTGTACAAGCGGGTTCGATAATAAGTCAATCAATCAATCAACCATCCACAATCCCAATTGATCTCAATAGTTTTGAATCCTGTCAAACAGACATTTTGGACTACTACTCTAAAATTGACAGCTATGCCAACATTGCCGTTCCGCTTAACATTTACAGCAAATCGAGGGCTCGAAAGATGGTAGAAATTTTACGGTTTTTGAAGATCCACTGCTACCTCATTGTACACGTGTTTCCTGGCGTAGACTCAGTTCACGAGTCCGCCGACACCACAGCCTATCGCAAGATGCTTCAATGCGCTCATAACCACTATTCCCAACTAATTCCACAGTGCTATGGACAACAGACCTACAACATCTACCTTCTGCAAGAAGGCGAAACGTCAAACTTAAAACAAATTCTACCGAGCCACTTAAAATTCAAAGGTTCAGTTCCAGTCTACACCTATGAAGCCACTTCAAACAGATCGGTGGTCACTGCTCAATTAGAAGCAAACGCCAATTCGATTCTTCGAATTGAGTTTCCACTAGATATTACAGTGGATCGAGTGGTTCTAGACGATATTTATCGGAACCTCGTCCATGAACGGTGGCCCAGAGTATGGGTCTTACTAACATTGGGTTTAGAAGTTCACTATGATTTGAGACACACTACTGAAAAACCCTTCTACTCCTTTGTGTCTATGATCGGAAACCTAATCAACCCACCAAATGTCCCAAATTTTGATATCTAATGAGAAATATCTTTGGCAAAAGCATCCAAAATCTAATAATATCGAAGTATTTTTGCCACTTTAAGGTTATTAAAATTTAATAACCAAAAACAAGTCCATCAACAGAATATTGACTTAAATTCCCGGATCCTCCTGCCCTATGACAGGCTTGATTGGCTTACGAGGGAAGTTTTTCAACTGTAGATTTTGTTGGGATATGTCACGCCAACACATGGAAAGATCACGACCCAAAACAAGTAAATTTGGTAGTTTGTTATAAAATTCATAAACTGTTGTTTTTTTTTTAGAATTTTTTGAAAAATTTTAATTTCAAATATTGTAAGCTATATACCATATGGGAATAAAGCCGTGATTTTTATTGTTTCACAGGGAGTACCCATACAATATTTGTATTTCAAAATTTAAAAAAAAATCTAAATGGTCAGTTTATGAGTTTTACAACAAATTTCAAGCAAAATTATTAGTTTGACTTGTTTTGTGTTTGGGGTGACATACCCCAACACGTGCTACAGTTGAAATACTTCCCATGTTAGTATTTGTAGAATTGACAATCGTCGATTCTTCAAAATTCAAATTTACTCACTGTAGATATATTTTTTTTCGTCGTTTTTAGGAATGTTTTAGCATTAGAGGAGAGAAAAAATCGAAGGAAGATACTAAAATCTGGTCAATTACATAATAATTAGTGAAATAAAGGGTTTAAAGGTTCTATTGCCTTGTCAAAAAGTACGGCCATAAAAATTTTTACACTAAAAAATGTATGCGTAAAAATTTTTGATTAAATTAGTCAGTACCTGACCCTGCCTCAAAAATTCACTCTTAGACTTAAGAGACTCTTAGTTTGTCATAACTTATACTTTTCAAATCCGATTACATTTTTCTATATTACTCCAGCATTTTGCAGCTCTAAATTTTGCAAATTTCACAACATGCTTCACAAATATTACTAGTTTTGAGATGATATTTGTTGAGGTTTTCTTATTAGATAAAACTACCTACTTCTCATAGAATTCAACCATCAACACACCTTTTTTAGCAAAATCCATTACGACTTACAACCCCTTCTACCAGGGACACAACGATGTAAAAATATTTACCGAGTTTGTAGTTGGGCCTACATATCAGAGCAGCCTTTTGCACAATACAAAGGATATCTACTACGAACTTGTTGACTCGGTTCACTACACCTTCATCACGTGTTCCGGCGTGCAGTCGCAACTCTTCGTCTATCTGTTGCAACCATTCAGATTCGACTCTTGGATGGCCCTCTTGGGCACTGGATTCATTATCCTATGTTTAATTGCCATATCCTTCTGCTACTTTAAAATTTCGGAAAGTCCTTCATTTACGCTGTTCAAAGTTGTCGTGGAACAGTCGATGGGCCTTGATAAAGAAATCAATAGGTTGGACGGTTTCAAGTTTTTATTCGGAACTGTTATTTTTAAGTGCCTGGTTTTCACAACCTTCTACCGAAGCGAGGTCACGAAGAGTATGACCTTTCCGATCAAAAATGTCCGGTTGACTAATGTTTCAGAACCGTATTATGACAACTACAGGTTCTTGGTACCTGTGGACTTGGACAATACAGAAGTCCGAAACTACCTGAAAGGTAATTTATTTTTCAGTTATTTAGTTAGTTTATCGTAATTTTGTATTAAGTAGGGAAAGCGACTTTATGTTTTCTTATAAATCTGTTCCTCTTAACCTTTCTCTGTGGCCTTCAATTTTGAAAAATGACTTTTTAAGGTGAAACAATATATACGTTAAGTAGTTATAATTTCGACGACTTCCAAGAATATTTTCAACTGGGAATTAACTCCTTCACCTCATGCTACCTGTTATTATGACATATTTATAACACAATTTTTACAAAAAAAAAATCTCAGACGTTTATACCCACCCCAGATATCCCTTCTCTCCTAAAATGCCCCCTTAAACTAAAAATGCCTTTTCAAGGTCTACGTTACTACGTTATGCACTTCAGAGTAATGTTAAGTTGGTTCATCACTGAGAAATTTGTCAATCTGAAATAATCAATTTCAACTACAAAAATGAATTTCCAAGACAAATCTCATATATGCACAAAACAAGTCATATTTATAGTAATTTAAAAAGTTTGTTTTATTTTTCTAAATCCGTTATTTTGGGTTAACCGGTTTAGCGCAGTGTATGGTATTGTGCAGCACGACTATTTGTTTATACTCTTACTTAATTTTTTTAAATATACTAGGTAATAGATTTGGAGAAAACTGGGGAATTGAAGCCTTGTCACTTGCATGCAAGAAGTTTGGTAATCAGGATTTTATTTCTGCCTTAGCCGAAGTATTTGAGTACAAGTATAACGCGACGGCTGCGGTTTCGAATGTGAACTATGATAAATTTCTTGATAATCTAACAACGTGTCGCTTCTCCTCCGAAAAGTTTGTCAACTTTAGTATGTCCATGGAAACGGAACTATTGAAGTGTGACAAGACAATTTTGGGCGGAACTCCGGAAGTTGTGGACTACTGGTACACGAGAATCACGCGCCACCATCCACACCACGACTTGTATTACGGAACCGACGAGTTTCACCGTCAACAGAGAGCGTTTGGCTTGAACTTAATCGAGTGGGACCGCGGAGGGTTGCTGCGAAGGCGACTAAGGTCTTTGTTCCATTCTCATTTGCATAATGAAAGCCGCATACTTTCAGGATTTGTAGAAACGCTAAAAAACTTAAGAGCAAAAGACCTAAATGCAGAACCGCCTGCACAAGCCTTAACAACTGAAAGTAACATGATTTTGTCAGTATTCATTATAATGATTGGAAGTATGCTCATGAGTAGCAACATACTTTTGTACGAGTTGCTTAAGT
Source organism: Bilobella braunerae (assembly GCA_034694865.1). Lineage (NCBI taxonomy): Eukaryota > Metazoa > Arthropoda > Collembola > Poduromorpha > Neanuridae > Bilobella > Bilobella braunerae. Next base: position 8,282 of record JAQFYP010000325.1, on the reverse strand, counting down.
TTAACGTAGTATGGCTACATAGCTTTACAAAAACTTCGAGGCTAGCTCACTCAAAAATAGTGTTTCACGGCACCGGCTCTTTGCCAAAGTGCCGAGCCGGGGCCGGAGCCGGTGGCGGCACCCGGCACCCGATTATTCAAAGTGCCGAGTCGGAGCCGAAAGTCCGGCACCCAGATTTAGCTAGGTGCCGAGTCGGAGCCGGTGCCGAGTCGGGTGCCGCGGCACCCGGGGCCGGACTAGCAACTGGGATAATTGGAGATATAAATTGATGGTAAAATACGTACTTCGAATCAGTTTGCCGTATCAATCTCTATCTCATACAAAGTGCCGTCGCAGAGCTTTACAACTATTTGCAACATAGATCAACGTTTTATGCTATACTAAATTTACACCGTATTTTCATCCTATATTGATGCTTTGCAATTGTTAAAAATTATTTGAGAGTGGTTTTAAAGAAGATTTAACACTCATGCACATTCTGGCAGAATATTCCCTAATTTTCCTTCGCTAGAATGATAAATTGGAAGCGTTTGAAAATTTTTGGAACTCTTGTGGCGTTAACGGTGATTGCAATACTTTAGCTCACCTATTATTTTTTCTACTGGTACGTAATTTAGAACAGAATTGTGCATAAAAAGCATAAATTTTTGCTCTAAAAAACAATGGCCGGCACTTCTAGCTAGCCAGGGGCCGTGCCGGGTGCCGAAAACTAAGCGGCACCCGGCACCCATTTTCTTCGAGTGCCGAGCCGGAGCCGTCAGTACGGCACCCACTTTTGATGAAGTGCCGAGTCGGTGCCGAGCCGGGTGCCGCGGCACCGGGGCCGGAAAAGTGCCGGGTGCCGTGAAACTCTACTCAGAAATGTAAGGCAGATATAGTTTTGTTAAAAAATGATAAGGGGAATTTACATGCCTTAGTAGTATGATTAAAAAATCGACACATTTGTTTAATTCTAGTTCAATTGTTTAAGAAAAACAGTGAATTGGGTGAAGGCTTTCACATTAAATAATCTTGAAAAAAAATTAATTGAAAAATTGATAATGGTTTTTTTTTTGTGCTACACACATCATAATTTTACAGTTGGATTTAAATGATGAGTGTACACTTTTTGTGTTAAAAGTAGGAAATACTGTTGCGCCAAAATACCCTCTAACATTCTACTCCTCTTGGCTTAAGCAATCTGACTAGAAGTAGTGGCACAGAGTGTACTCTTCATTTATATCCAATCTAATTTGACTCATTCTGATTTTAATATAAATGTTTATTAAGTGGTAATAGCAACTTTATATTTTCGCTTTCTTCGTTTGTCCGTATGCAACGAGTATCAAGACTATCTCGAAACACCGCAACATTTTTCAAATCTGTTTTTGTATACTACTTACCTATAAAGTTTTCCTCACGTTTATTAGGCAACTCTTCAAAAAAGTGTTATAAGCAGAGAGTCTGGTTACCGGATTTTGATTTGTCACCTCCTCTGTGCAGATTTGTGTTGTAGATATGTCCGAGGTTTTAGATCTTTTGTCCAGTTTCCGATTGCCTCTAAAGTCTACTTTGTTTGAAAATATTATGTTGAATTTGTCCAAAAAATACTTTCCAGGAGAGTATGAAGAGCATGTATCCCTGGACAAGTAGGTACTAGAAATCTTAAATTTTCTTCAAATTTAACAGCTTCTAATTTTTAAGAGTTTAAAGTGCGTAGATATAAATTATGAACAAATCCTGTCTGAAACTACCGTATTATTGAGCTCCAGAAACCAAACACAAGAAAATATGTGTAAGAGCCTTCAAACTAAACGAGAAATTTGAAATTTTGAAAAAGGAAATTGGCAATCTACAGCATTTAGCAAATATTTAAAGAAATTGCAATTAATTTACAAGGTATCATTTTTTGATGACCCCTATGTTTCACGATGGGACCTAGGCAATTTGATAGGCAAAATTGTCCGAAATAATCCTTTGATAAAAAAATTCTGCTAATCAAAAATTGGCGCATATACTAAAGTTTAGAAATTTTGAATGAGATGGATGGGATAGGAGTCTCACCTTGGAATTCTCTACCACAATTTTTTTCTCTGTTGTCCATGTTGAGTTGAGAAAAGAGAAAGTGAATTGTGTAAGAGATGGAGATCCAATTCCCCAAGTAACTCCTTCGTTACGAGTTTGAATATCTCTGCCAAATTTTAATTTTCCAGAAATTTCACATGATTTCACTTGACCAATTTGGGCAAATTTATTATACATATTTTCTTGTGTTTTGTTTCTGGAGTTTAATACTACGGTAGAGTTTCAGAGAGGATTTGTTCATAAATTAAAACGAAACGAAGGAAAATGGGACTTTATTTGAAATTGCCGTAGAGCGAATGGTCAACATGTAATGGGTATGGTTGTGGCAGGAAAGGACTCCTTAGAACAGATGTTGTCATCAAGCAGAATCAACAGACAATCCGTAACATTCCGCTGTTTTACGGCCCTAGTCCGCAAAGGGAGGACACCAACCTCAAATCAGGTACGGCCTTAGGTGTCCTAGCCGTAGGTGACTCTGTGCAAATGAGGCTCGACTTCTCCATTCTGACAAAGACTGCTGTAAAACATTTCGGGTAATTTCCATTTCCTCTGATATCTTCTGTCTGTGTATTCTTATCACGGAGATACGGACATACACTGTTAGAAGCAGAGGAATTCCTTGAGTGCAAAGCCTCTTGAATGGGACCTACTTGACCTGTAAGTTGAATACAGGCATGTGGGTCATTAAGGGTGTTAGACTAGATTAATTTCAATAAGTTTTTTTTTTTTATAAAAAATCGTCCGCCTAACTCATAAACAAATTTCCCGCCATTTTTCAAAATTTTGAATTTTTTTTTAGAATTTTCGCGAGTTAGATCATTAAAAACTTTGAAATTTCTATGTAATTTTCCATTAACCATTTATGAAAACTGGTCTTGAGGCACATTTAGTTGATAACAATTATTACAAAAATTTACACTTTTTACACTAAAGTAATGCTAAAATGCCGTTAACAAGTTTCCGATTCAATTTCTTTGATTTGAACATATTTGCATGCAACAATTTGTAAATCATATATCAAACATAATTTGATTCAATTATATTCGACCCATTTAAAAGTTGAACAATGATAGTTCAAAAGAAATAACAATCCCGTCCTAGTACAGGGGTTCCTTAAATTACCACAAAATCAGTTTTGGCAAATCGTTAATAAAAAATTACATTTGAATATCATAGTTTCCAATGGTTCAAAAGTTGAAAGTATTAAAAAAATATATTTTTCTTGTTCTGATGCAACTTATTTGCTTTTAAGCATTTTGTCTTTTGGAGTGGGTTTTTACAAATTATTACAGCGCTAAAACATTTACGTTTATATTATATGGTGTTTTTTGAGTGGTAAAGTTTAAGTGGTACACGCTTAAACAATTTAGCTTAGTGTCAACGTCCATAATTAAATTCAAGTTAATTTGATTTAGGCTCACCCATATCAACGTGAGACAACGTCCATAATGTACAATGAGATTTTTGGGTAAACTCCCTAACCTTTTTATAAAGCATCAAATTTAAAATTGTATAGCAAGATTTTTAATTGTGGCTGAAGCGCTTTAACGTTTTTGTAAAGTATGAATTTTTAAATTGTACAGTTTTTTGTTCTTTGACATTTCTACTAAGGGTTCGTCAACTTGTAGGGAGGGTGGGTTCCAGATATGGTGGGGAGGCGGGTGGCTGCGATCGAGGGGTTGGTAAGAAGCCTAGAGTAGTGTAACGGAAGGGGTTTCTTCTAGAGGTAAAACGGGCCTCTGCAACTGCAACCCCAGGTCACACACGCACCTTAACCTTTAATACCCCCATTCGGGCAAGGAAAGGGATAACCTTTTGAAAAAAAAACACTTCCATACTGGCGACACCTTGAATTGAACCCGTGTCCGTCCATGGCTAGGGCTCAAGGCTCTAACAACTCGGCTTTCAAGGGTTGGAAATTTTTATTATTTGTTTATTATTATTTTTTGCAACAATCTCATTCTTGTAATGCAAAATTAGTTTGTTGGTAATAGCTAAAGTGCTCTTAAGATTTTCACAATTTCAGAGCATAGCGTGGAAATTTAATGACGCTGCACAAATTATTGCACTTTTGAAAGTGGAGAGCCGAGAGAATGGTACTGTTTCTCCTAACAAAGTGACATCATTCAATTAAGTAATAACTAGAACGAAATCAACTTTAAGATAGTTATGACGTCACTAAATAAATGCTTAGTCTAGTGACCTACGGAGCAATGTGTGTAAACATTTCCCAGAGCCATTTACAGTTATATACTATCAGCGTTTTCCAGCGATTAGCAATTTTGTACATTCCAAACACTCCATTTTCTCAATCTTGAGAATTTGTATACCAGCGTCACAACCCTGGAGAATTTTGAAGAGGAGCACGCTCTGTGGTTAAAATTTTCGTTTTCATATAAATCGAAATTATTTAATTCACAATTAAAAACAGAATTTGGGAAACTGTTGCGCAGTTTCGACAAATAAAGGAAATTGTGTTGAGGAGGTTTAAATTATTTAAACGAACTGAAAAAAATTAACTCGAGTTTTCATCAACAAGAGTAAACCCATAATTTGAGTTGAGGATAACTTCAGGTGATAGTTATGTTATAAACTCCTTCCTTTCTGAAATAAATAAAATATTACAAAATTGAGTAGTTATCAATCAATTAAATCAACTAATTTGAGTAGTTATATAAAATAATATCAGTCGTATTCCGTTGCTATTGTCAAATACCACTTTCCATAGTCTCTTTTTTTTTTCAAAAAATTTATAAGAAAGAGGCCTAATTTACAATTGTAGATAATGCTTCTTTAAATGAGCAACTTTTTTTATTTTATATGTTGTATAACACATTGAAATAAAGTTCCATTTTCTCTATTGATATCTTGTATTAAACAATTAAACTTTGAAAGCAAGTCGCAGAGTTTGGTTGGAATTGTATTTCGTTATAGTTATCAGGAAAAAAATGTTCCGCATTACTATTTTCCTTTTGAAAAGCTTGGGATAATAGTAAATAAATGTTAATATTTCGAGAAAGTTTTGAAGAACAGAGTTTCTATAAATGTGTCGTAACTGTGCATAAGAAATTAGTTTAGCTTTTAAAATATCTGCACAGTAAAAAGTAAGATAAATTAAATTTTTGATTTGTTTTCGCGTTACCGTTTAATTAAAACGCAAAAACTTTGGGATAAATTGAAATTTTAAAAGGACAAGGAACTTCACTTTTTAATGTGTTCAATTGTTAAAAAAAATTGTTTTTAAAACCACCGCTTTACAAACAATGCAATGCGAGTTTTCAATTATAAGCACAGAATGCAATTTTGACAAGCAAAAAACTTAGGGCATCACAATTGTTCTGACAGAATTCAGCTGCTGTCTTTACAATGTAGTACTTTTATTGTCCCACAGTAAGTTTTTCCAATGTACGGATTTCGCTAACGAAAGATTTTTCCACCTGCGGGTTCCAAGTAAAGTATGGTATGATTCTATACCATACCTAATATATACCTAAACCATACCCATACCATACCTAATGGCATGAAACCATATAGTCTGCAATCGTTACTAATTGAACGATCAATGAATGAACACATTAGCGAAACTGTTTCTCTTACCTGCAGTTTTCGTCACCAATATTAGCTTTTTCAGATTTCACGCAATGAATACGAAAACTATTAACCCTGTAGCACCTTGTCGCCGGCATTTCCTTCCTAAGACTGTTTATGTAGTATTCGACTGCCTTCGCGTGGCTGCATCCATCTATATATCAATCAAGATGTTCTCAAGTACCACAAGTGTTCATGTATTTTGTCTATTTTGGTTTTAGTTTATGTCGAAAAATAAAGTTTATGAAACTCTAATTTTACCTTAGTCCATATTTATACGTTTAAACAGTAACAACTCATGATACAGTTTTGGCAATCGACAAAAATGCAGTATTGGTAAGCTTCAGTTTTGGGTCGCAGGAAATCAACCTGCAAGTACTTTTGCCGAACTCTTCAGACTCATGAGTTTCTCATTTTTTTTAAACTGAGGGGCCACCATTATTTTAGACTTTGATTTTACGAATCAAAGTACAAACAACCGCCGAAACACTTTGGGTTTAAAAACATTGCAAATCACTATGTTCTTGAAAACTCGTTTTTCTTTGCAATTCAAATTGTATTTTCTACAGTCGTTTTCGCAAGGTATTGTTAATTTTCAATTGTTTTTTCATTTCTTTTCCCAGTTTAATAGTTAATTTTCAATCAGTAAACCTACACAAATTAAAGTACATGACCACTGACCATGGTTACTTTGCCACATGTGTGAAACTTTACTTACAAGAACCAGTACGGGTTAAACTAAAAAAAAAGTAAGGATGGTTTGAATTATAATTGTCAATACGATGTCAAGCGCAATAAATTATAAATATAAAATTTAGGTTTCACAAATTTTGAAATGAAACTTACTTAATGAAAAAACCATACCTTAAACGTGCAGAGATTTCCTTGTGGGTTGAAAACTGGTGACTGGGGTACGTTTTTAAATTTGTGCAAAACTACAACCATAGATTCTACTTCTAGACGGACACTTTTTAAGTAAAGAGAACTAGAGTTCCGAACGGTTGTTTATGTAATGTTTTGTAATGTTTTGCAATGTAAATTCACCAATTTTCTTTCTAATTTCAAAATCTAACTTTTCTAAAGCAAGGGTTAGACTTTTGATTTGTTCACAAAATGTTACTGAACTTACTCTTTTTAATTTAAAAAAAGTGTACTTTTGTCGCTAGAATCCAACGTTCCATGTGTTCAACATGAAAAAAAAATTTAGCTACACTAATAACTATAACAAGCAGATTAACTTACTTAACTTGTCTTTGTCCAAAATAGTAGAGCATTGAGGCTGATCATATCCACCGTTAGGATAGAAATCCACATGTCCGGCATCGTACTTTATTCCAAATCCGACATGTAAATTGGGTTGGGAGCTTCCGGCGTCTGTGTGGATTATTCTCACGCACAAAGCGTCACTTTTGTCCAATCGCAAGGCTATAGTTTTTGTTATTGGAAACATTGGACCCGCTGGATCAAGCCCTGAGAAAACAAAAAGTTAAGTACTGCATCAATTTGTTTTTCGTAAAATTGGTGGTATTTTTATGACGCGCCACTGACGGATTGTGTTACTTTTGATTGTTCAATGCTAAATGCTACTTGATGTGTTAAATGTGTCTAACATTAGACTTTTGAGCTAATCTAATGAAAGGTTGTAATATTATTTCTCCTCAAATGTCAGAAAACGACTAACAAAACAGCTTTCAATTGACATTGACACAATATGTTGTCTTACTATAAAACTCTAATCAAACCAAAAAATATGCATAGTCGCCCACAATTTTTAGTACGGGGGGTTAGGACACTTTTCCTAACTTGGGTAGGTGCCGAGATTGAATCTCGGTGAGAGTACATAAAAAAAGAATGTTAAAAAGCAAGAAAAAAATATATATTGAAATGCTTTTATTATATTTCACTTTCAAAAGTATTTTAGAAAAAACTAGGTTGATTAGATGCAAAATTGAATAGTATTATGAAATACATTGTGTTATACATGGTTTTAGAGAGAAAAAAGCATTAAATAGATCTAATAAATTATAGAGTAAGATGTGATACAAAAATATCACAATTGATTTCAATGTATTTTACCAGCAAGATGTTATGATTTGCTGAATCGAAAAGTGAGCGGGTGTATAGAAGGTATTTTCTCGAAAAGTAAATTCACGATTTGGAATTTGAAAAAAAAAATGTACTTTGCGCGTTCATGTAACTCTGCCGCTACCTTTCGTGCAAAAGCTCTTATATGGGTTAGTTGTATTGCATTCAATTTGTTGGTCGCAATCTGTATGTTACTTGGGGGTACTACTACATGTTAGCGTTGGAACATTACAGTAAAAACCAATTTCATTACCAGTGATTTGACCAATTTTCTGTTCAGTAATTTCCAAAACTGTTGACCCAGCTACTCCAGCGATTTGAGCCCCTAAGGAAAATCCTACGAGATGAATGTCTCTAGCATCTACGCATGACTCATCAATGAGTCCACCAAGATACTCTCCAAGAAATTCTCCAATTACTGGAACGTGATCCGCCTCATTGAAGTAGAACAATAATCCTGACGATAATCCACTCCAATCAACGACAAGGACGATGTATTTTTTGCTACAGTAAACTGGAGAAAACAAAACAAACAATTTTTGTGT